>JBAMJV010004084.1:0-84241 GCA_037951105.1 Echinarachnius parma
GCTCCGCCCTAGGTTGTCGAAGCCCAGCAGGAAATGGATAACTACAAGCCAGTTGGTCCTACAAACGTGATCCACGTACTCGTTGCAAAGGTGATATATCGATTACATGCATGCCAGCAGGACTCATTGAACAGAAAAAAGTAAGACACTTGTAGAACAGAATAACAAAATAATAGATGACGATTAAAGCGATCCATCAATTTTAAGTTCAAACAAAATCGCTTGGAGCTTTCACATTTGTCTGTTACCGTGCTGTTTGGCTGATAGTAACAGATATATTGAAATATGTTTTGACTTTTCAATTGGCTTCCTAATCATGAATACATTTCCATCCCGTTTTCACGAGGTTAACAACGTTTTCTTTTCTATGACACTTTCACACATGTTTCAGAAAAATGTTGGTATGACTGAAGTCTCAAATCTCACTTTCAGACAATGCTACAAAGTTGATAGATCGCGCTAATCCGCAGCTTCCACATTTCTCTTTGACCTTGTTGTTTGACTTACTTACTTACTTGACTTAGGTGCGTAGGAGTGTCCCCCTGCTCCATTCTGATCTATCCTGGGCTAGTTGTTCTGCCTCTTGTAGGGATAGACCCACATCGCACCGAACTTTGGTCCTTCCATCTGGTAGGAGGGCGTCCCCGCAGTCTGCGTGTGTCAGAAATCATTCTGGTATGCTTGGTATGGTAGGCGGTGATGCGGCATGCGTACCACATGGCCAAACCATTTCAGGCGACGTTTTGTTATTTCTTCACATAGGGTGCTTGGATGTTCAGCCCCCGGGGGGGGGGGGGGGGGGCAATCATGTATAATGTCAGATGGGTATGTGCCGCTTAAAGAACCCCTTTTTCACACCCGATCGCAGCTCTAAAGATTTTAAAAATTGCCGCTCCATAGACCTCCGGTATGACTTGGCCATGTATTTTACTAGCGCCAAGTCATTATTCTCTTCTAGTTCGGCTCCTTGGACCACCATTTGAGCCTTTTTGAGCCTTTTGGAGCCTTTTGGAGGGTTTTCCGTAGGTTTTTGGTAGCTCCAAGTCTATGTATATGAAGTTTTAGTCTGCTCCTTAGACCCCTTAACTCCCGTTTCAGTGTTTTTGTAGCTCCAAAGACCCTATATTTTGGTGCTTGTAGTCGGCTCTTCAGACCCCCATTTCAGAGTTCCGTGAGGCACACCCCCCGTCAAAAAATAATTCGAGTGCCCCCCCCCCCCCCCCCCCCCCCCTCCCGGGGGTTCAGCCTCTGCCTGATCTCTTCGTTCCGTGATTCTGTCCATTAGGTGAACTCCAATGATGGTCCGGAGGCACCTCATTTCAAATACCTCAAGCTTAGATATATCTGCTTTACGGAGGGGTCCAGGATTCTGCTCCATATGTGGCAATATGGAGGATAAGGGCTCAGTCTGTAGATCCTGACTTACCTAAACTGGTTAAGCCCGGACTAACTAAAAACTAGTCCAGATGGTGTCCATCTGGACTAGTTTTTAAAGTAGTCCGTATTGCTGGACTAACATGACGGACTAACTTGGCTTAGGCCTTTTGCTCCATAGCAAGAGGCCGTGTGCCTCCTGCCTGTCGATGGTCACCTGCATCTCGGTCAGTCGGCTATTAATGAGGGCTTTCACTAGTTCAATAAACCTGTCATCACAGCTGTGTCCACCTTGCATGGAGCCACGCGTCTTGTGAGCCATTTGGTACAGAAAGTGCTATATGTTCCTTATAGAAATGCCATTACACGAAAAGGTCAGATTGCGTCCGTAACAAGACTCAAAGATAATTCAAAGATGACAAAATCGATCGTATAGCGTGGTTAGCTTATATTACTAGACGATTTGCAAAGTTGCATATTTAATTGCGAACTTGATTCACGATTTGCAAAGTCGCATATTTTTATTGCGAATTTTGATTCACGATTTGCAAAGTTGCATATTTTATTGCGAACTTTGTCTCAAGATTCACGACGTCCAACTAGATACGATTTCGTGAATGTTGGTCTAGGGGAAAATATTTTTTGAGACCAAATTATCGTTACACTTTCACAGCTTCCCTACTCCTGCCGTGCTCTAAGACTTTGTTAGATGCGCACATTTATACGAACATGCAACGCATATGCATTCTAACCAACTTTTGATTTATTGACGGGGCACAACATTAGTAGCATTCTGTAACAACGACTTTGATTGGTTATCTCAGCAATAATGGGCGTGGTCAGGGAAAGATAGATACCCTTAAGACAATTTTCAGAATACCGATTTATTGACGATTTTAGAGGTGTAGTTTATCTTATGGACTTATGACAAAAGATAATACAAGAGATAAGACAATGTTCAGAATGACATCCCCTGGATACACGTCATTAAAGAAGACTAGGTAGTATCATCACAAAGTGAATCTTTTGCAGTATGTCTGTAACCCAAAATCTGAACACTAAAAAGGCCGGGCTATTTGAGATCTTCTACGGCCGGGGAGTGGGGGGGGGGGGGGGGGGGGGCATTATGGCCAAGTATTAACATTTTTAATCATGTGGTAAAATGTTAATCAACCACAGATTTACTATATGAATCACTCAAACTGTGGGTTAAACTTTAACAACGGCCTGTTGATTAAAATGTAAACTGTGGCTTGGAAATGTTTTATTGGTTAAAAGTATTTGCTCAATGTTGGTTAGAGTGGTGTTGATTAAACTTTAACAATTTGTTGATTAAAACTTTAACCATGTTTTGGTTATTTATGCTTTGTTCAGGCTGATTTCACATGATGTTGGTTTAAACTTACATGGGTCGTTGGTTAAAATTGTAACCATTGTAGTTAATTCTGTTTTTATTCGCACGATGTTGGTTAAATTTACGTGGATTGTTGGTTACAGTTTTAACCAATGTTGGTTAATAATGCTTTGATTGACACGATGTTGGTGTTAACCTTACGCGTGGGTTGTTGGTTACAGTAATGGAGAGTGTCGCGAAGACGCTGAGGGAATGGGGGTTGTGAGAGGTTCTTATCCCCGTGTTTGCATGTACGAAATTATTTTAAATTTAATTATCATCAATTCTAAGATTGTAAGGAAGAAGTAAAATAAGGTTGTTGCTCAGTCAAATTCAAAACGATTTGTGTCCCGATGGTTATGTCCAAGTCGTTGGCAAACATTCCCACAGAATTATTTCCCCCTCCCGGTTACAGTTTAAATCAAAGTTGATCTAAAGTACTGGTCACGTTGATCAATCGGAACGAAAGCGCGAGCAGCAGCGCGAACACGTACGCTATATTTTTGGCGATCGCACGACACATACAATACACGTGCAACTATATGCGTAGAACAAAATCAAGAAAAAAAATGAAGGGTGCTGCGAAGGCACTCAGGGAAATTTCTTAAGTGTTCTGAAGGTAAGAAATTATTTTAATTTGTTAGTATCATCAATTGTAAGCATTGTAAGGAAGAAGTGAAAATATGGATCTCTTGCTCAGAATTAGAAAAACGATGTGTGTCCCGTCAGGCTGAAGCTCAACCAGTAACGAATCACCTAGCCGATTGCATGCAAGTGAATCAAAACATGGTTAACCAACAGAGGGTTAAAACTGTTATCATCAAGCCACTTAAGTTTAACCAACATCGTGTCAATCAAAACATAATTAGACCAACATTGGTTAAAACTGTAACCAACATTCCCCTTACATGGGTTGTAGATTACAGGTGTTAACCACTATTGATTAACCATGTTCTTGATGTATGTGTCTTGTCTACCAACATTCCCCTTACATGGGTTGTAGATTACAGGTTTAACCACTATTGATTAACCATGTTTTGATGTATTGTCTTGTCTTGTTAATACTGCACAAATCGCCTCCATGTTGTGCCGGTGGCTTTACAGGTGCAGGCCTTCGTGCAATCAAGGCTAGGCACTATATTTCTGCTTTTTCAAGCAGATCCTTAAATGTTGAAGCATGTTGATTCACATGCATGCAATTTGGGTAGGTGATCCGTTACTGGTTGAGCCCTGAGCCACAGCCTACGGGACACAAATCGTTTTTAATTTGAGCAAGAACCTTCTTTCACTACTTCCTTACGATTTTACAATTGATGATAATAATATTAAAATAATTTCTTACCTTCAAACACTTAGGAATTTCCTGAGTGTCTTCGCAGCACCCTTCATTTTGTTTTCTTGATTTTGTTCTACGCATATATTGCACGTGTATTGTATGTGTCGTGCGATCGCAACAATATAGCGTACGTGAATATGTTCGCGATGCGCGCTTCGTTCCGATTGGTCACGTGACCAGTGAGCACCTTTTATTAAACTTTAACCGGGAGGGGGCAATCATTCTGTGGGAATTTTGTTTTTAATCAATGCTTGGTTACAATTTTAAACGACTTGGACATAACCATCAACAATTAAAAGGAATAGTTTTGATCAACATTTGTATTAACCAACGTAAGTTTAAAAGTAAATTTTAATCAACACTACAATTGTAACCATGGTTGAGCGTTTTTTAATCAACAATTCTTTAACCGGTAGTTCGATGCTTGGTTACAATGTTTGCCAACGACTTGGACATAACCATCAAAGATTAAAATGAATAGTTTTGATCAACATTCTTATTAACCAACGCAAGTTTAAAAGTAAATATTAATCAACACTACAACCATGGTTGAGCGTTTTTTAATCAACAATTCTTTAACCTGTAGTTTTGTAATAGAGTCAAACCTGCTAATGCGACCACCTGTCTATAGCGACCACCTGCTCATAACGACGGCTCTCTGGTCCTCCCGTGAAAAATCATGTGTTAAGCGACCTGCGTAATGTGACCACCTGCCTAACGCGACCAGCGACCACCCCATTTGGGTCCCGACACACGTATAAATCTGTGTACATACCACAAAGTTAGCGCTTAAGCGACCAAGGCATCAAATCGTTCGCCTCTAGTCGCCCAAGGCTCCGATTCTGAGCATGACAATGCAAAAAGCAAATTTTTAAAATGGCAATAAACTTCAAACAGACGCTTAATTACCGACCCCAAGTGCTTCCGACTCATCAACAAAGAGGATATATGTCGAACAAAGGCACTTCACTCAGCATCAACAGAATTTGACATCTAACAAATATTTAAATCGCCGAGGTGGGGTGTTTCTCACTCTTTTCATCAATAATCTTGAATTCAAAATTTCATAGAAAACTATACAAATGCGCAAAAGCGTAGCTGATACACTCATATATGAGTAAATAAATGATACATTTTGCAATTTCAATTTCACTTAAAATATAATACAAACATTTAATATAATTCAAAATATACTGCCATTATAATATTTCAATTTGTGTTGTGTTATGCTTGCAGCAAAATACTTAATACAACTATGGACACGTCCCTGTATATAGATAGCAATTAATTTACAAATGTGCATATACACGTATTCGGTTTCGGTGATTTGTATACATGCCGCCCCCCAGTTACAGCGCGCGGATGCCAAAACTTGTACAGAAGCCCCCCGGTCATTGCGGAGCACGTAGAGGGCTCACTTCCATGAAAGGCTCAGGCCTGCCCAACTCAAAATGGAAGTTGGCCAAATTTTCAATGAAGAGAACGCCTGATTTCTATGTTAATTAGACTGGCTGCCCTGGTAATATTAGCGTAAATTCATTCATAATAATGCGCGGGCGCGAACTTCACAATTATCACGCACGAATTTATGGTATGCCTCTGTTATGACGTCACAATGTAAAACAATATTTTGCTCCTTGTAGGGAAATCCCCTGTTTCTTGCTGTGCGCAATTAACTAAATGAAATCGCGTAACTGTTAGTACTGCGCGTAACTAAAATAATAGAGATGAATTAAAATACTTTGCGTCTTTGGTATTAATGAAGAGCAATTTTGCTGAGAAGTGCGTGTTTAAATGCCATGGCAACTGCAACACAAATGAGTGCGCAATGCGTAATTACTTTAGCTTATTGCGTAATGTGTTATTTTATCCAATGAATCCACGTATGTTAATTTATTCAAATGAACAAACTCTGACGTACTACCTTATTTGCATGAAATTCCGAACGTATTTTCAAAAACTCGCTGCTGAAGGCGTGGCCTATCTCTGTGGTTAAAACGCAATACGCTTATTCAGTTGGGCTTCTAGTATTTATATTGTATTTCTGTGGAATGGCTGCTCGAATACGTTTATAGGCACAGTATGCGACCAGAAATTCAAAATGGCCGCTAACCTGTCTAATGCGACCACTTTTCGCCGGTCCCTTGAGCGGTCGCTATAGACAGGTTTGACTGTACTTGTTTTAACCGTGTAAGATCTTTGCCGCGAAGCGGCCGATCGCCGTGAATTTTGTTTAAGACTATGCTCACTTTTGAAAAATTAATTAATTTGCATATTTTTGGTCATTTATGCAAACAAGGTCATCAACGTCATATTTGACCCATATTTCATATATTCTTCATAATGAAACAATCGTTTTCACTACATTTATTCTGGTCCCGAAATATTTCGGGCTTGAGTCTATGGAGAATGCGTGTTATACCCAAATCAATTCGTCCTCAACGGGTTAAGACCATTTGGAATAATAATTCAACAAACAAAATTTGGAAGAGCCCGGTTCTTCGTTATGTTTGCTATTGTTTGTATAATTTCTTATGTATTTTTTGTTTACCCATGTATTTTATTGCTTTTGTTGTTTATTTTGTTTCTAACTACAATTCTACTATTGGGATCCCAAAAGAAATACCTGAAGTGTAAACAAGACCAAATAACCAATGATATATCTCTTTTTACAAAACTTATATTTCCATATGTTTTGTACACAATCACGAAATTGAGCGAATTGCGGGCTGACATGCATAAACAAAAGGTCACGTGACATCGTAATGGTAGGTCCGATTTTCAAAAATTTTGTTTTTACAAGAAGCGCAAGACCCCCCCCCCACCCCCCCCCCCCCTCCTCCGCTATAACAAAAAAGTCACCAAGCAGCAGGGCGTCATCTCTACGCGTTCCGGAGCAATCTGATAACTCGTGGAGGGGGGGGGGGGGGGGCATGATGGCCCGCCGGGCTTATTAGGGTTAACACTAATGTTCAAAGCCGTAGAGGTCATCGGGACTGAAATTCCCATGGTATCAATTGTTAATGTATTTGCAATATTTTAATACAGCTAATACAATATCAGGGTTAGTTAAATTGTTTGTATAATCTTCTCAGTAGACTCAAATACATTCTTAATTTCATATAAGTATATGCTTCATGTCTTTTCCATGTGAAAGTTTGCAAAACTTCTTTTCTCTGTTAATACCAGGTTTTTGAATTACTTTAAATACCTTACTGTAACCAGGTTCAGAGTGTACAATTTTCAGGCGGTATGAATATCCGATCGGTTGGGTTTTATTTGATATGTTAATTTAGTAATATATTAAAATCTGTTATTGGTTTGGTTAAAATTTGCAGGGTATTCCGGAAGACGAGATTATGAATATACATCATGAATACCTGAGTTTCACATTAGATTTGAGGGAGGATCCTGGGATTATTGTGCAGGTGACCGCAAAACAAGAGAAGACAAAGCGCAATGAAGTTATAAGGTTTCAGACCGTGTTTCAAGGTAAGCATACTCATTACGCACAAAAAGTATCTCAATAGTTTCAAACGGGATGATTTCTAGTCAAAGGAAGTAAATTTCTTCTTAGATTATTAGATGTTCTTGTTGAATTTTCCGCTTCTACACGTTCTACATGCAATAGGTCTCACAAGTGCTCAATCAATCGATTTACGTTGTGATGACAGTAGATGCTGTATTCACAAGAATGTCTTAAGATCTTCTGTGCCGTCAACATGCTCTAGACTATGTTATGTTTGGTCTCTTGGACTTCTTCTCTTCTTAAAATCATGTTCCTATGTTTTTATGTTCAACCTTTTGTTCATTTGCTTAATGTTTTCCTCTCATGTATTTACATATTATCATTAATTTATACATATATTGGTTCCTTGTTAATCAGTCACCGTTTTCTTCTCATTTCGTCTTCTGATTCTTCCTTGTCTGTCCACGAGCTAAATATATATATATTTTTTTATTGTGCACATTACTTTTGTCATTCCTATAACATTTTCTTAAATTGCATACAAATAAAATGTAAACTTCTAATTAGCTTTAAGTTTGTCCTTACATATCTCTACGTTGGCTTATTATCCTTCGGATTTGTGTCCGGTGGTTGTCAGTGATTGGAAATAAGGAAGAAAATAATTGCATTGATTCTATCAATATTTCAGCAGAAGATAGTTGAAACTATTCTCGTTGGATGTGGCTATGCTGCGTAATTCAAACTCATTTTCACACAAGTAAAGGGATTTAGTAATATTGTCTAAATCCTCAAAATTTAACTGGAACGCTAGCTGTTCTCTCAAACTTTGTTGTATTTTTGTAATAACAATATAAGCATGGGTCAGGTTTCAGTCTTTCGAATTTCCCTTACGGTATTTCTAAATCTATATATACGATATGAGAGGTATTATTTTGTTTACTCTGTACTGGATAGTCGTTGCGTGAGTGCAATGAGTATGAATGAGTGAATAACATTTTGCATTTTCGTCATATCTTGGCAATATAACAATCATTTAACATGAACATTTCACACATCGCACAGTGGACATATCACATCACAACAATACACATTATATCACATATTCATCACGTTGTGTCCATGTCATCAAAGTAAACTAGACCCCTTTAAATTAAAGGGGCATTCTTTTTTTTGCAAGCAAAAAATAATTTCAAAATAAAAGTTGCCATATTAACCTTAAATATTATAGATCATGATTTTTTAAATTCATTCTGAATAGATTAGGACTTAACAATGTATTTTGGTGGAGTTATGATTTTTTTAATTTTTTTTATTACCTAGAGATTAATAAAATGTTGGACGACGGTTTAATAACCGAACCTCACAATAATCTGTCTAGCTCCCTCTACGTTCGTTGGATATTATATGTGGTATGAATGTGATGCCCACCACCCATAATAGATAGCGCCACCAACGAGAGAGATCTGCACAACGAGAGAGATCTGCACAACAGCAGTGATCGCTATGAATGATGGCACCTACGGCTATATTAAAGGGATCTAGTAACTTTGTTGACATGTGCAAAAAGTGATGAATGGTTGATGCAATGTATATGGCCAAGTAATGAGCGAAAATGCAAAGTGATATTCAATAACTCAGTGCACTCACTTTGTACACAGAAGAAAAACTCGCCCGGAGTTTTTCTTATCTGAATACTTCGATCGTACATATCGTTATTACGAATACAACAAGGTATGAGGGAACCGCTAGAATGAAAATTTTATTTTGAGGATTTGGACAATGTTACTAAGTCCTTTTAATTATCTTAAATTTTAAGTTTATTATGTCCATGGTCATTACACAGAACCTTTTTCTTCACTCTGGTTACATTATACAATGAGCATGATAGAAATACAAAAATAAAATAAAATGTATGTTCATCATCATCATTATCATCAAGTTCAGGTGGCGCTGATCAGCACTGCTGTGGACTTCGCTAGATCACGCCATACAGCTCTGTCTTTTGCCAATTGTGTTGCACCCTTCCATCATTATCCAGACACTCTCTTTACATCATCAGTCCAAGATATCGATGGACAATCTCTACACCGTTTTGCTTCGATTGCGTCTTGCAGTATTTGTTTCACAACTCATCCAATCTTAGATAGATAGATATCGTTTTTTTTTATTGAACACATAAAATAAACAAGACTGTAGTCCGAGGACTAAAAGTGCCTTGCGTACAACATTTGGGAGGAGTCATTGTTCTTTAACTGTGTAAAAGTTTAAAAGAAACATTTTAAGTATGTATCACAATCTACATGATTCATCTATTTTTGTAATCATTCTAACATTGCACTTTGAATTATATGAATTATAATTATAAATTTCACTGTACAATGTCCATGTTTTGTTCTTCAGATGCTAAAGAGATCACTGGTAAATCATCATTGGCATTGGGTGCTCATAGTCATTCGGACATGAGGTAAGAAATGTAATGTTTTAATTTAAATTATAGGTGTGAACAATGCAATCTTATTTTCCCTTCCTTCTCGTTCGTCTTCTTGTTGTTGATGTTGTTCTTCTACTTCTTTATCCTATTATATGTCTATTCGTATTGTTATTCTATATTTTTTCTTCTTCTTCTTCCTCTTCTTCTTCTTCTTCCTCTCTTTCTTCTTCTTCTTCTTCTTCTTCTTCTTCTTCTTCTGCTTCTTCTTCTTCTTCTTCTTCTTCTTCTTCTTCTTCTCCTCCTTCTTCTTCTTCTTCTTCTTCTTCTTCTTCTTCTTCTTCTTCTTCTTCTTCTTCTTCTTCTTCTTCTTCTCTTTCTTCTTCTTCTTCTTCATCATCTTCTTCTTCTTCTTCTCTTCTTCTTCTTCTTCTTCTTCTTCTTCTTCTTCTCCTTCTTCTTCTTCTTCTTCTTCTTCTTCTTCTTCTTCTTCTTCTCCTTCTTCTTCTTCTTCTTCTTCTTCTTCTTCTTCTTCTTCTTCTTCTTCTTCTTCTTCTTCGTCTTCTTCGTCTTCTTCTTCTTCTTCTTCTTCTTCTTCTTCTTCTTCTTCTCTTCTTCTTTTTTTTCTTCTTCTTCTTCTTCTTCTTCTTCTTCTTCTTCTTCTCTTCTCCTTCTCCTTCTTCTTCTTCTTCTTCTTCTTCTTCTTCTTCTTCTTCTTCTTCTTCTTCTTCTTCACCTTCTTCTTCTTCTTCTTCTTCTTCTTCTTCTTCTTCTTCTACTTCTTCTTCTTCTTCTTCTTCTTCTTCTTCTTCTTCTTCTTCTTCTTCTTCTTCTTCTTCTTCTTCTTCTTCTTCTTCTTCTTCTTCTTCTTCTTCTTCTCTTCTTCTTCTTCTTCTTCTTCTTCTTCTTCTCCTTCTTCTTTTTTGGTAAGACGTTGTTTGAAGAGCTCTTGGTTTTTGTATTTGTTTTGTTTTTTTTTGACCGGTTTGGTCATTTTGGTTTATGATAGTTTTTTGGTGACCGTTATAGTCCATCCTTTTAACGTACTGTTTTTAGTATTTTGACTGTTTTTTTCTCTTCATTTTGTGAGGTGTATGTGTCGGCCAGTATGGCCAGCGCTGCGGGGCAGCTAGCTACCCCAGAGTTGCCCGGGACGAGCGGTGTGAGGAATGGTCCCACTCCGCCCGTGGTCCCCCTGGCTACCCAAGCGAGCACGTCTGTTGTTAGTCGTACACACTAAAAAATAATGGTACAAATTTGCACCCTATAGGGTGCAGACCACTGCTACAATAGCAGCCACCTATAGGGTGCAATTTTGCACCCCAAAATGGGGTGCAAAATTGCACCCCTATTTGGGGTGCTAACTTGTACCCCATGGGGTGCGGACTTGCACCCTTAGGGGTGCAAAAGAGTACCCTATAGGGTGCAGACCGCTGCTACAATAGCAGCCACCTATAGGGTGCAATTTTGCACCCGAAAATGGGGTGCAAAATTGCACTCCTATTTGGGGTCCAAACTTGTACCATATGGGGTGCAGACTCGACCCTTACGGGTGCAAAAGAGCACCCTATAGGGTGCATGCTTGCACCTTTATTGGTACAATTTGGGGTGCACAATTGTTCCATGACGGGTGCATACATACACCCCTTGGGATGCAAGCAAGCACCTTTAGGGGTCCACATACACTCTCAACATCACATTATAACCAATAAAATCATCAGATCAAACAATTTTTTTTCCATAACAAAATCACATTTTATTGACAATAAGACCGGTTTCAGTTTCTACTATGCATGCATAGTGGGTAAGAGAAAATAACCACATACGACACTGTTGCCATGTATGACACTGTTGCTATGTATATTCGGTTTCCCTTCTGCAATATCTAGACAAAAGTAACAAAGTAATATAAAGAAGTAATACAATGTGCATGTAATATACCAAGTTCGGCTGTTGGCAAACATCAACATTTTAATTTGAGGTACAAAAAAGGTGAAATCTATAATTACACCTTTGAATACAGTATGCTTTTCTTGCATGAAGTAAAGGCAAGATAACAAACTTTAACAGCTTTAGTCAGGGAACCAACACCAGTTTATTCTTATAAATGAAGATGACTACTGAAAATGTTTCCACCAAATAATTTGTGGACAGCAAATATATTGTACACAAACTAAATTAATACTACTCTACAGGACATACAAGAATACAAGAATCAATTGGAACTTATAGTAGTAAAAGAACAGTAATCACTTCTGGGCCCCGTTGCAGAAAGAGATACAATCGATTGTAAGTTACGATTAATTGTAAGTCCGATCACGTGCTCTACATGAGGAAAAAAATTCGTTGAAACTCGACTGACTTACGATCAATTGTAACTTACAATCGATTGTATCTCTTTCTGCAACGGGGCCCCGGAGTTAAATGAGAAAAGATCCCCAAAACATTGGAAATGTCTAAAGAGGTAGTGCAGCTAGTACAAATCAGGTGAGTGCATTTTTATATATATAATAAAATAAATGTTATGTATACAAGTCATTTCGGCTTAGACAAGAAAACCTCTCTCTGTCACTATATACAACAGAAATATAAGATGAGAAATGTATTTATTCTCATGATCAAGATATCTCTTGAGCTGCATATCATATGTAGTTAGCTGCTTTATTATTGCATAAGGATACAAAAATCCTATTTTCTGTCTTGATAAAAATATAAGCACACACAAGAAATACAATACTTTGGTAAATAGCACACTTCAATTATAAAAAAAATAAAATGTATTCCTATAGCCCAGGAAAATACACCTGTAATTGTGTATAGAAATAGAGTAAATTTGTAATAATTTGGAACCTGACAATCTGACATACATACATGTAGTTAGTCAATTTCACATATCCATGTTTTATTTATTTCATAACTGTTCAGCCCTGATACAAGATATAAAGAGGTACATTCAATATATGATATTCTAATAAATAAATCAACTTAAGCTAGCCTCAAGACAGAAATAAACAGTAACCAGTTCATACCCGTGCATTTGACTAGCACAATTACTGTATTCCTGCACAGCCTCTTCATTAATATAGACATAGGGCTCCTTGGCTCCAATCAAATAGTTCAACAAGTCACCAGAAATATTATGTCTCTTTCATCAGTCGAATAAAAGGAAAGGACATATTACTTGTGACTTTTTAAACTATTTCACTGGAATGTTTTGAAGTCTTGTGATAAACAATTCACGGTGGTGCATGACAACAACCAATGTCGAAATATATTTCACAGGTGTTGACTGGTGCACTGCTTTTCTTTTTTTTTAAATAGTGTGGCTTAAGTTGATAAATTTAGAAAACAAATTGTGCTTGTTACAATGAGGTTTCACTGTTCTACATGACATTTCACAGACTTTGAATACAGCGATCTGTCAAATATGTAATACAAAAAGGTTCTTTTTAGTATCTATACAAAATAATATTATTTTGGGTGATATACCTTGCTGACCAAATGCTAACAGGAACAACGAGAAATTAATCTGTGCACAGTCAACAAAATACATCTACCTATTTGACTTAAAATGTACTGGAATGGTATAAGTGCATGACATCAAAACTGTATTTATCATTGTGATCTTTGACAGTAAATCCCGGTTAATCTCCAAATCTAATCATTTCATTGGTTCATCAGGATATTGCAATTGCAAAAGCCCTTTTTCTAATGGATTATGGGCCTGCAACCTTTAATCCCAATACAAAGGGTGTACAAAGAAAATCATATTTTACCTACCTAGGATATTTGATATAACATTTTAAATCCTTTAGAGTCACCAAACATCTACTCCTATTTTTCATCACTAATTTCACTAATGAATTTTTACTACTGAGTAAATATGATCACCAACCTACCTGTTGGCCCAGTGAGTGCCACAAAGTCAGCTTCTAACGAAAATGAAAAAAAAAAAACAGTACTGAATACTTTTTAAATACAACAAAATTCAGCCCTTTTATACCTTAAATCGATGTGCTAAAAATGGCTAGAGGAAATATTTGAGTTGTTAAAATTCTGGCAAATCCCATGAACTTTGTTCATGTCTTGTGGCAAGACACAAAAAGTACAAAAAAGGGTTAAGTTTAAGAAACATTCACATACATTCAAACCTATATATTACAACCAACCTGCCTAACATGGCCACGAGGAGAGACCCCTTGCAGAGAAAAACAATGTTATGGAAACTGTCTATAAAGATCATCTGTCTACAGTGGCCACTTTTCTTATTCCCCTAGTTAGTCAGTATTTCAGGTTTGACTATTTTTTCCACTTTTGTCACTGTAATAGCCACTAAGAATACATCAGTATTGTTGTACACTGGAAGAGAGAACAAATTTTTACTGGCATTTAATATCAGGACAGAATCTAATATGAATGAAGCATCACACATGGATATGTGTATCCTTTAAAGGGATCTAGTAACATTGTTGACATGTGCAAAAGTGATGAATGGTTGGGAAAAAAGTAAAATGTTGTGATCTTATGATATGTCCACTTAATAGCGATGTGTGAACATTGAATGTTAAATGGATGCAGAGCTGCTAAGTCTTCCCGATTGTGCAGAAGATTTCCAGAAAATAGACCAAGATTACTGCATCAGATAGCCTATCTTCTTGATTATCAACAAATTATTGTCATTAGGTTGTATGCATCAAACATTGACAGGTTTAAACCGATGTGTTGTTTATAAAACGCTGTACCTTTGATGGCAGAGCTTGACCATGCAGAAATCCAGCAAATAAATGCTGGTAAAACAACATGGTTCGTTTTCCCCGATGTGGATATTCGATCCCGAAGGCGTAGAAGGCAGCGAAAGATGCTGCGCAGCCATGCGATACGTTGCTGGAAGAGCACAGCGTCTCCCCATCCAGCTTGATTTTGATGCTGCCTGGCTTCAGAGGATTTCCTTTGATGACAAGGGTCGGACTTGGCAGTACCGGGTCCTTGAACAAAAGAAGAAAATTATTTTTTAGAAAGTTTGAAATACATGTAACTCATAAAAATAACACATGTCAACAGTTTACAGGGGTCAAAGTTAGAATTTCACATCAATGAAAACTGCAACCATAGATGAAATGTGGGATGGAACTTTATATGATATATTCTGTTTTTACATTTTCAAGTGAACATAGTCCTAGAAATAGCTAATTTTTGTAATCCCTGTATAATACATGGCAATTTTGACTTTTTTAAGAATTCACAAAAAATAACTTTCACTCGCGTGGATCAGGGGTAGCAATCCTTTTAAATAAGGGCTGTGTTGATGTTCTTGATTCGTTAGTTTTGTTTGATGGTTATATTTTGTACACTTTAGTTCAAGTTGATGATTTTTTATTTCACCTTTATAATGTTTTAATTCCTTAGGCTGATGACACGGCTTATGCGTGTGTAGCGGCTCATTGTTCAGAGTCGCAACAAGTCAACAACTCTTATCTCGTATTAATCTTCCGAACAGACCTCCACACATGTGGTGTTATCATTATTATAAACAAACCCTTGTTTTAGCAACACGAGTCCGGAAATCACCTTTCCGCCGATTCGGCAATTTCATGGAAAAGGTATTTCTTAACCCACGCCGTTATTATGCAATGGCAGCGGGAAAACTGACCACTCATCGGACATATTTCCAGCACGCATAATTTTCCGGCATTGTTCTGACCAATCAGAAATAATTAACCACCACATGGACTGGTCAAGATTTTGGGGCATCTTCTCATCCCCCATTTTCTCCTCATCACTTTCTCCAACACCACCGAGCCCTTCGGACATACTCCACTTCTACTCTCCAGCAGAAATAACACTTTTCTTGCTTTTGGGATTTCACTTCGGAACTATATTCAACTATACTGTACGATACCTTTTTAATCAAAGGAAGTATAAATCGTACAAGTTAACATTTAGTTCTGTTCTACCCTTTCCATATATGGGTCAGAATTTTGAAAAGTGCACTTTTCGGCCCAAACAGGGTAAAATTCAATTTATTTTTTGTATTTAAAGACATCTATCTAATGTGAAAGCATGCAATCCTAGCTTTCAGGCGTACCCCATTATACTGGGAAACTCCATGTGGTTCCGTTTTTATTCACTGTTGAAGTAACCCATCTCCAAAAGGCGAACGTCCGTGAGGGATTATGTAGATATAGATTTAGTACCCATATATCTCATTTATTTTCTGTCATATACAGCTTATATTCGGACAATTTACTTCTAAGACTTGCTTCTCTCTGTATGCCAAACATGGATTGTGTTTTATTTGCCAAATAGAAAATACAAACGTCCAAACTTTGACTGAATTGTTATATTTCTTTTTAAATAATGTATTATTCGGAACCTTTGCTTTTCTTTAGCCGCATTTTTTAGGAACGCACCTATATATATACGCTCGTATTCCCGTATCAGATATTTTAATGTGCATGTTAATAGGATCAATTGCTGTCTAGATCATATATTACATAATTACATGACCAAAGAGAGTATAGTTTTCATCACGGACGTTCCCATATCGCTCACGGACGTTCGCCAGAAACAAGAATGTTGGCAGAATGATCTGATCTCATCAAAAAGAGTTTCTATTCTTCGTAAATGGCTTTAAAACAGGGTCATTATAGAAACAAACTTGAACATTGCAATAAACCTTTAAAAATGGTTTGGCTTTTACATGGACCTGGTCGTTATAACGAGTCCTATTATTGGTTTAAATTGATGTAATGCTTATAGAACAATATGATGATAATACTTTATCTATTCCTATTATTTTTAAGCTAGAGACCATGTATACATCCTAGTCAGATATAAAAGTAGCATTTCCAAATCGCCTGGTCCCTCTTTCTTACTATATTGTTTTTAATTACAATTTCACGGACGTTCGCACAAATTTCACGGACGTTCTCTGCCTGAACAGTCTTTTAGAAATTGATGACAACATTTATTTGAATCTCCTCCAGACCAATATAAAACATATAAATGTATCAGTTGATATGATTTTAGCTATCTGAATTAATTATAATGACATGTCTGCTACTTAACTATCACTCTTAGTGGACCTGTGGAAATCGTAACCCCTAATTTTACACCGGCTTTCCCCGGTTGGGCTCTCTATAACAGAAATGCCACTATACTTCTGTAAATAAATGATTTTACAACATTTCTGCAAACATAAATAACATGTATAATCAAAATAAAGGCCATTTTCCAGTTACCAGAATACGGTTTCTCACACGAGTCTTAATGTCACGGACGTTCGTATTAATTTCACGGACGTTCTCGAATTGCCTATAGTGGTACCCAAGTGTCCCATCTCGAGTCAATTAATTACAGAAATAAATGTAAGTGCCAACATAACGTAAGTGCAAACATATATGCCTATCACACGTTTCAAACCTTGCCATATATATTTAAGATGTATTTTGACTTTGGGAGACCCATAATATATAAACTGTTATTTTGGTTTGTGTATGTTGTACATATATTTCGATTCAATTTGTATATGGTTTATTAATTGAAAATACATATATTTATCTATTCCAGCTATATGGCTGAATTGCTAATATGCATTTTCACAAAACATAAAACAAACTGAGGGTAACAAAATCCATGAGCAAAGTAAATAATATACTCGTATAACTTATTTCTTAAATAAATACATATAGATTGCATTTTAGATCATACATGTATATATTTTTTGTATAAAGAAATATTAGACATAGAAACCATTACGCTAAACATATACGCTAAACATATTATATGTTTTTATTATCGCATTTTATTATTATATTTAGAAAGAATATTTTAATTTAATGTAAAACCAATCGCATAATTATTATAATAAAAACAATCATTTTAAAGCCTAACTGTTTAAATCTAATTTGCAGAGATTATAAATTGTTTTATAACATTAATATGTCAAAGTTAAATCTTTCAAATAATCACGTTGATAGTTAATTCCGACCCACAGTTTCCTGACCCACATCTCGTTTCCTAATTGTTAACCTCCAATCGGTTTTAATGTTTCAATTAGAATTAAGAACAATGTTGACCTTGAATGGTTTATTATAAATATTGCGCGAGCTGAAATTTAGTTGTATAATATTATAATGATCCTAGCAAAAACAATCATTTTTGGTATATCAAGAAAGAACAAAACAGCCAATATTATATATTATTACGATGAAGTCATCAAAATAATGCATAAATCTTACAATCTCTATTAAATGGAAGAAGTCCAACAAATCTAATCCCTTGCTAGATATAATTTCAAACGATACCACATAATTTGGCACTATTAACAGATTGAAGCAGAGATGCTTTGAAAACCCATTCATACGTCATCATAATAATAAACGCGTTTGTCTCTAGATCTGCATACTTACGGGCTGGATATTGCAGCTTTGCACATCAGGCATAAATTATGATATAATTATGTATTTATTATCAATTATTATCATTATTATTATTTTATTTATTTATTTTCTGTTTTGAGGGGGAAGAGGGGTATGCATGTATTCGTTGCTTTTTGGTAATACAGTCAATATTGTAAAGCAAGTAGCTATCCTCTCGCAAGTAGCTGACGACCTTTGTGATGTACCTCTTCTTTTCAAACAACTGGCGTCATACAGCCATTTAGTTGGACTTAAATCCGACAGGCAGATGAGAAAACAGTCTCAAAGCCTGCAGCAGAGGAGGAGCCGACAGTCTCAAGTTTTGCAGAGGGTGGGGCAACAGTTTCCACTCAGACTTTCGGTTGAAATGTTGTTATTGCGCCATATACCCCCTTATTACCATTATGTTTTGAACAGCTTTCTTTCGCTTGTAGGCCTGCGACTGTGCATAATCATAATCTTGGGGTTTGCCTTCCTATAGTATAATGTCAACGCTGCACGGGTAGAAGTAAATATAATATCTAGGGGTATTACAAAACAGCTAAGCAAGGTGATCAAATGTAAAACGAACCTCCGTGATGGTGACTAAAAATCAACATATTCATGTGTGGTTGGCAGTGACCTGGGTCGAAAGGCACACACAAGGGGCACCTGCTGTCAAAAAATTGTGCCAGTACTTGAACTTTTACTAAGATTTTTGGGGCCATAAATGACGAACGAACGTCCGTGAGCACAACATTTTATAAGTTTGTTACAGTTAAATGACTTGCAGGAAATAAATCCATATGGGATATGAGAGACATAACAATGTACTAACAACATCAAACGGTATCAACTTGATGTGAGCGTTTAACATGGTAACATTATTAGAACAATTTTCATGATCGAACGTCCGTGAACGAACGTCCGAGCGAACGTCCGTATCATAAATAGTTGTCAAAAGGCTTCGAAAATGCCTGATATAAGTTTTTGGTTAGCTGCTTGCCTAATAAAATTGCTGTACCGGTGTCTACGTGCAGATAAGCAGCCTCGGATTCGTAACTGGGTCTACTCTTGCCGGACGTTCGTTTTCATCACGGACGTTCACGAAGATCAGTTTCGGCCCAAACCAAACATTGTATTTGATAGATAGTTTTCAAATAGGCAAAATACTGTGGCCCTACTGTGAGTTCATCAGACTGACCCCAGCAATTGATGACTAGGATGCACTTCGCTGAGCAGTGATGATACAAGACGACAGAACGTCCGTGACGAAATCCAGTATAATTTCATACAAAAAAATGTTACTCCGCGAGCAGGAGTAGTTAGCCAACAATTTTTGTAGAATGTGTTCAGTGGGTTCAACCCTTAGTTTTGGCAATAGTTTTTGTTTTGACAACTAAGTAGAATTCTGGTTGTATGGATTTTAATGTATGTTCACGGACGTTCACTTATTATGTATGACCTTTCCTATTGAAATGTACCATGAGATCATATCAATGCCCCTCTACCGCCAATTCTTATGTGATACATGTTCAAGACATGTAAGATAGAAAATATAGACGTTAATGCCTTTAAAGTTGATTAATATTTTTTTTATCAGGTTAAAAAAAATCATAATTTTGTGGAAAATGCCAATTTATGCTATTTTTTCACATTTGAGGTCCAGTGGCATGAAACCAAATGTTTGAAATGATATAAAACTATACATTTTCTGAAAGCCTTAATAATTCTCTTTAATATGAGACCCAAAACAGGTATATCAGAGTTAATGGTGAGACACAGCAAATGATAGAAGCGCTCAAGGTCTGGAAATGGCTAAAAGTGCACTTTTCAAAAATCTGACCCATATACGCGAACACTCGTGATCGAACATTTCTTGTATATATATCTTTATTTCTTCTACCTCGCACAAAACTCCTTTTGTTGTGCGTGCAACCTGGATATATATAATATATCTTTTTACTTTCGCTCACGCGAATATATAACTCTTATAAACTTTGTGATAACATACCACCTTGACTATTCGTGTAAATTATCTTTTTGTGACACGAACTTTATATATGTGCCTGGACCAA
Organism: Echinarachnius parma; assembly: GCA_037951105.1. Lineage (NCBI taxonomy): Eukaryota > Metazoa > Echinodermata > Echinoidea > Clypeasteroida > Echinarachniidae > Echinarachnius > Echinarachnius parma. The sequence continues at coordinate 20,478 of JBAMJV010004084.1, forward strand.
CAGCGCCGATCGGAAACGTCCAGCCAGCGCCGTGACCTCTTATGAATTGTAAGTAGAATACTTTTGTATGTTCTTAACTCAGTATTTAACATACTTCTACGAATTCTACACGTGCTTTGAATTCTCTTGGAACTCATGTGCAGTCTCGCACAAATGGTGAAATTATCATCGGCGGTGACTTTAATTGCACTTTAAAACCCGCTTTTGATAGACTAAGTATGCCTTTTGAACATAGGCCTTCTATTGTCTCTGCTTTGAAGCTTATTATTCATAGCTCTGCTTTGTATGATGCTTGGCGAAGCATGCATCCCGAGGAAAGGAAGTTTTATTGGCTTAGAAAGAATCCCATTAGTATTCATGGGGTTTCTAAAGCTAGACTAGATCGGTTTTATGTCCCTTTTGGTTGAATGTCTTATCTAAAGTCATCGTGCATCATACCTTGCTCTCTCTCTGACCACTATGCTGTTATTTTTAAAGTTAAGTGTTCTCCGCAGAATCAGAGGAGTGCTTTTGGCACTTAAATAATTCATTTCTTGAGGATAAGAATTATTTGGATATTATTACTCAATTTTGGTTGGATTGGCGGAGCCAGAAGTCGGATTTTAGTGATATTTTGTTAATGTGGGATATTGGTAAATCCCACCTTAAATCTCTTTCAAAGATGTTTGTTTCTAAGCTGGCTTGTGAGAAGAGAGAGGCGTTATTAAATATTAATAAAGTTATTGATGAGCTTCAGTCTGAGTCTTTTTTCATACCTGATATTCAGCATGCTCTTGCTGAGCAGAGGCGTGAACTAAATGAGCTCATTAGGTGCCAAGCCAAGGGAGCCCTTATTAGGTCCTGTTTTAAATGTGCTAATTGAATTGAATTGAATTGAAAAGAGTTTATTCATCAAATGGTTGACAGCCAAAGGCTGAATTGTACATTTGTACAAAGTGCAAAGATTGCAAAGTACAAATTGTAAATTTGTACAAAGTGCAAAGATTAACATACATATTAAAAGTTATAAAGTTTAAAAGGCGATAAGAAATATGCAAACAGCAAAATACACAATTATACATGTATAAGAAAACAATTATCATACAAAGTTGAACTATTATTGTTTAAAATACGAACAAGGTAAGGAAGAGCACTATTTTGAAATCTTAAAGTTTTGCATTTAAAAGTGTCATATTTATTCGATATTCAAAAATTTTATCTATTTTCTCTTTTAACTGGTAACCAATCATTTAAAACAGGGTGTTTTTCTAAAGATATTACAAACTGTTCACAAAGTTGTTTTCTTCTTGCACAATGAAAGAGCATTAACATATGTTATATAATCACCTCCCAATATTATTCTAAGGACTCTCTTTTGAATCCGTTCTAAATTTAATATTTGCTCTTGAGTAATATTTCCATTAAAAACCGGGACACAATAATCAAGTACTGGTCTTATGTATCACATGTATATAATTAAAAGATCATTGCGAGGAAAATCAAATGATATTAATCTACGAAGCATATACAATTTCCTATTACACCTTTTGATTATATCTTTAATATGTAAGTCCCATTTGAGATTACTTTGTACAATGACCCCAAGAATTTTAGCAAATTCCACTGTATCTAATTCAACATTCCCAATGAGTAAATTTTCAAAAACTGGTAGTCGTTTCAATGAGACTGACACAAGCTCTTCCTTCCTTTTTAGTCTCGAGAAGTCTAACTCTTCTTCCAAAACGATTTCTAACATTCGCCTCTCCTCTGGTGTTATCACAGAAGATCGGGGACACATTAAAGCTCACTTTTATAAAAGCCTATACAGCCCTGTCCCCACTAATGAAACTTCTTGTGATGATATTTTGCAAAATTTGAAGAGATTAGATTCGCAAGTGGCTGTAGATCTTGATAACCCGTTAACACTTGATGAGCTTGACGTTGCTGTTATGCAGCTCGGTACAAACAATTCACCGGGTCTTGATGGCTTATCATCTGAGTTTTATCAAACTTTTTGGCCGCTTTTGAAAGACGACTTTTTTCCGTCTTACAATTTGCCTTGGGTACTGGGCGACTTCCTTATTCGTTTCGTAGGGGCATAATTACACTCATTCCTAAAAAAGGAGACTTGGCGGATATTTCTAATTGGCGTCCTGTCTCGCTCCTTAATAATGATTATAAGATTTTTGCAAAAGTGCTTGCTAATATGTTGAAGCTTGTATTGACCAGTCGTACTGCGTACCTGGTGGCACAATTTATGATAATTTGAATTTGATTCGAGATGTGATTAATTTTGCTAATACCAAAAATACTCCTCTTGCTGTAGTTAATTTAGATCAGAGGAAAGGCTTTGATAATGTTGATCATCATTATATATTTAAATCGATGCGTGCTATGGGCATCGGTGAATCCTTTATTTCTTGTGTTAAACTATTATATAATGATGCTGAGGGTTTAGTTAAGGTTTGTGGATCACTGACGGCTCCTTTTCCTTTTTGAAAGGGCATCCGTCAAGGCTGCCCTCTGTCGGGCTTACTTTACTCTTTGGCTATTGAACCTTTTTTTAAATATGCTTAGATACAATTAGATACAATGAGCTTTTTGTTACCTAACAGTAATAAGTTCTGTTCAGTGTCTGCTTACGCAATATGACATTTCTATTTTTGTAACAAACGATTCTGGTTTTGATGTTATAGATAATGTTTATAAGGGGTTCAGCAGTTCTTCTGCTGCTGGTCTTAATTTTGTGAAATCCCAAGGCCTTTGGTCTGGGTCTTGGTCCAGACGGATAGACAGGCCTCTCGGGTTCTCATGGAACAATGATGGTATGGTTTGTCTTGGAGTTTACCTGGGGAATAATATTAGTTATGTAAATAAGAACTGGGTAAGTTGTAAAGACAAATTGAGTAAAACTCTTTCTCGTTGGAATTCACTCTCTTTTAGTTTGTCTTTTAAAGGGAGGGTTCTTGTAGCTAATCAATTAGCTGCTTCTAAAAATATTTCATTGTCTTGCGGTTGTTTTTCCCCCTGAACGTGTTTTAAAAGAGCTCCAATACATGCTTATACCGGGCGTATAAAAAAAACATTACATTTTTATATATTTATAAGATTTGTTCATGTCGATAGATGCCCCATGGTCTCATCTATCAAGTGCCACTAACAAAACAAATTTCGTTCACGCTTGGGCGAACACTGATAGTTTTTGGACAGAGTGTCAAAAATGGCTTGCGCCACATTGTAAGAAGAGGGACAATTAAACCGGCAGACTGAATAAGTACTCCCATTCAAACAAATTGCTCTTTGCCACAAATTTAAGAATATGTTATGATTGTGTAATAATTTTGTGGCAATTTTCTATCATAATTTAACTGATTTCATTGTTTTATATGCATGGTGAGAATCAATAATGGGTAATTAATTCAAGATCTTTTTTAAGCACAGACACATCAAAACCACATGCCATTCATTCATTCAAAAAGTACCAAATCAATTAATCTTCAAATCATTCAACCGATTCATCAATCAATCAATGAGAAATCAATCAATCAATCAATCAATCAATCCATCCATCCGTCCATCAATCCATCAATCCATCATTTCATCGATCAATCCATCCATCAATCAATCCAGCAATCCATCAATCAATCAATCAATCAATCAATCCATCCATCCATCCATCCATCCATCCATCCATCCATCCATCCATCTATCAATCCATCAATCCATCAATCCATCAATCTATCAATCAATTAATCAATCCATCAATCAATCCATCAATCTATCATTCCAATCTAACTCCAATTTAACTGATTTCATTGTTTTATATGCATGGTGAGAATCAATAATGGGTAATTAATTCAAGATCTTTTTTAAGCACAGACACATCAAAACCACATGCCATTCATTCATTCAAAAAGTACCAAATCAATTAATCTTCAAATAATTCAACCGATTCATCAATCAATCAATGAGAAATTAATCAATCAATCAATCAATCAATCCATCCATCCGTCCATCAATCCATCAATCCATCATTTCATCGATCAATCCATCCATCAATCAATCCAGCAATCCATCAATCAATCAATCAATCAATCAATCAATCAATCAATCAATCCATCCATCCATCCATCCATCCATCCATCCATCCATCCATCCATCCATCCATCCATCCATCCATCCATCCATCCATCAATCTATCATTCCAATCAATCAATCAGCCCATCAATCTATCAACATGAATATTCGTTCAAGCATGCTTCTGGGTCATCTTTTGTATGTGTCACACTCAATGAAAGGATTTGCATCGTTAATGAGGACAGGCTGGACATTTTGTCATTAACGATGCAAATCCTTTTATTATCTATCAATCTATGGCTTATTTATTCTAACCCATGCATAAAGCAATGAAATCATTTAAATTATGATAGAAAATTGCCACAAAATGATTACACTATCATAAAATACTCTTAAATTCATGGCAAAGAGCAATTTGTTTGAATGGGAGTACTTATTCGGTCTGCTGGTTTAATTGTCCCTCTTCTTTCAAATTGGCGCAAGCCATTTTTGACACTCTGTACAAAAACAGTCAGTGTTCGCCCAAGCGTGAACGAAAATTTGCTTTGTTAGTGGCACTTGATAGATGCCACCATTGGGCATCCATCGACATGAACAAATCTTCTAAATATATACAAATGTAATTTTGAAAAAATGTTCAAAAGTGTAACGCTTTTTTTGATACGCTCTGTACATTTTGTGTGGTCTAGTAAACGGCACTTGCTCAAAAAAATATTTTGTTTCAAGAGCCCAAAAAGGGTGGACTGGGTTTAGCTTGCCTTCGAGCACGCGTCCTTACTTTTCGCTTTAGTTTTTTGCAACGTTTTTTAAATCTTTGTTCGCACCCTGCGTATGCCTTATTTTCTTATAATCTTCATAGTTATAGAAGATTCGAGTTTGATGTTCAATTGCTCTTTATGATTTGGACGAAAGATTCTTTGTAAGTCTTCCTTGTTTTTATAGTGAAGTGTTGCTTGCTTGGAGTTTTCTGGAGCTCGCATTCAAACATCGTCTTGTATTAATCATGTGTTAAATGTTCCTTTAAATAACACTCCCCTCCTTTCACGGTCAGTAGACGGCTCTCTGGTTTTCCCTGCACGACTCTTCGCATGTGAAATCAAACTTGTCCAACATACTATCAATCTGACCGACGGCAGCTGGAAGTATGCTGATGACTTCATAACCCACGCCATCTTACGTTTTCCTTCACGGCGTCTCCTGGACCTCGAGCTTGCTCGCCTACATCTTGCTCTATCAGCCACCTTTCCTGAACTTTTCTCCGCTAGTGGACGCTCGATCATTCCCCTTCTTTCGGACATTTCTTTGACTTGTCCGTTTATTGTGAAGACCAATGATAATATAGACATTCTTACAATACCTTCTAAGAAACTGTATTGCATCTTCAACCGCTCGACTAACTCTCTGCCTGCAACGTCACACACATATTGGCACATATTGACGTTCTCTCGCTGTCCTCGCGCTTTAACTGGACGGAGGTTTATCAGCTTCCCTCGACCAAGAAAGATTGTGATGTCCAGTACAAGCTTCTTCACAACGTTCTTCCCTCTCTCGCCGTTCTTCACCACCTTAACCCTGATATTCCGTATTCGTGTGGATGGTGTGGGGAGAAAGGAACTATCACGCATTTATTCATCCGATGCCCCCCTTATCCAGCCGTCCTTAGACCTTCTTCATCGTCTCATCGCTTGCCTTCTTCCGACCGTCCAGATTGACTTTGAACTCTATTGGACTCTGGTTCCACATGCGCGTGGTCGTTGCAGGGAGGCAGTCCGTCTTTCTAATTTCTTGATTATAGGTTTGAAAAGTACTTTGCATTGGTTGTATAGGAAATGTTGTTTTTATGACCCTATTTCCTTTTGGGTATACTCAGGATTAAAAGTAAGATCTTGTTGGAATATGAATTTTATAAAATGCATAATAATTTGTTTGCTTTTAATAAGCGTTGGTCTTGCAATGATGCAATATTTCTTGTTAACGGCGATAGGTTTACATGGTTGTTGGCCTAGATTATATTGTGATACTTGGCCTATTTTATTTTGTTGTACTTTATACTTAAATGTTAAGCACCGTTTGTGCTGGTTTGATATACAGTTTAAGGTTCTTTATCTTTTTGCTTAAACACACAAAATATTTTGTCAGGTTCTTTTGTGCTTCCTTGACAATTGTTTTGCTTGAATTTGTTGTGCTTGCATACATTATGTATTCTATTTTGTACTTTGCTTTTATTTGACTTTAATGTATTATTTGTAAAGTTATTCTTTGAAAAGTAGAGTCTTCTTCTTCTTCTTCTTCTTCTTCTTCTTCTTCTTCTTCTTCTTCTTCTTCTTCTTCTTCTTCTTCTTCTTCTTCTTCTTCTTCTTCTTCTTCTTCTTCCTCCTCTTCGTCTTCTTCTTCAACTTCCTATTCGTCTTCTTTTTCGTCTGCTGCTCCCTCCTCGTAATATAACAATAGAGATCATCACTTTCAAGTACAGTGACACTAAAAATGGCGCCCAGAAGGCATGAATAACTGGTGTCCGCTCGATATGGATAAGGACCGCTGTTCATAACGGTCGTATTCATCATTTAAGACAAGATTCACTATTCATAAGGGTATTGCTCATAAGGGCCGCTATTCATAATCTTACAAAAATGTTGCTATTCATAATTTACATTGAAGGTCACTACTCATCAAGGTCCCTATTAATATTTCACATTGCGGGTCTCTATTCACGAGGGGCGTTATTCATATTGTAAGAAGAGAGTCGCTATCTATTATACGAAATCAGGGACGCTTTCCATAACAAATTCATTCAGATTCGTTATTCATAAACCACTTCAATTGTAACGTTTAAAGCAGGTGAAACGGGAAGGGGGGGCAAATTGCAATTTTAGTCAGGTCATCTGAATTAGAATACTTCGATATTTTATAATATCCGAATTCTACTTTGCAAAAACCATAATAATGCAAGACTTAATCGTGTTCACTTTCTTGCTATGTAAATATCGCTCTTTTAAAGAATAAAATATTCCCATACTCATTCAGAAGGGTTGTGCAATGATATATTATGACTAAAGTCTCATATATCACTTTTGGACGATTCTTAAAAAGTAAAAAAATCACTTTAAGTAGGATCATTGTGAATAGCGACTCTATAATTGTCTTATAAATTACGACGTGCTATGATTTTAGGAATAACGATCCATGTATAGCGACCATGTTTCTATATTATGAATATTGACCCCGATTTTGCCTTATGAATAGGGACCCTTTAGAGTAGTGACACCCAATATGAATTATGACTAGCGAGCGCCAAGATTATATCTCCTTTTTCCAGTTTTTGAAAGCGACCTTTCCACTGCATTTTGAATAGCGACTCTTATGAATAAAAGTCATTATTTATTCATGAATATAGTTTAGTATATACGGAAAATAACGTTATTAATTGATATTCTTATGATAAGCTTCGTAAATAATGTCCTTGATAAATAGCAAGCTTACCCCGAAATCTTGGTGGTCGTGAGGTTCGTGTGACCGGTGGAAGGAAATCAATATTATTTAAAGGGGTAGTTCAGTTTTGGTAGAGAGGGCGCTGAACATCACAATTTGTTTGTGAAGTAATGAAAACTGAGTGTCGAATTTGAGAGAACATGCAATTTTAATGGCAGAATAAACTTTATTTGGTCAGAATCGACCCAGAAACGGCTGAAATATCAATAAATATATTATATATCTTATAATTATTTGGGCCCCAAATAATTAGATGATTTTTTCAAATAAATAAAAAAATGCTTGCACCTTTTCAAACATTTTCAAAAGCGTTTTTAAAAAAGTTGTTGATCTCTCTATTTAATCAGTATTTCATTAAAACATCACATGCATAATTTTGTATGTAAAATGGTTGAAACCAATGCCTATTTAGAAAGCGCCCTTTTATGTTTTAATGGCTCTTTTTGAATGATAACGGGCTTTTTACTTAGTCGTTTGTAATTTTGTATAATTTTCGAGCATGGTAGAGTTATAGGGGAAGGTGGGGCAGGATGGGACACGGGGCAGGATGGGACAAGCTTATATTTTTCGTGGGAAGCAATAGCTGGCGCTATCCACTGTACTTTTGAAAGACACATGCTCGGGTAGCTATATTTACGCCCAGTGATGACGGGATACTTTTGAACTTTTATAGAAAAACACATTAGTTCGATTTCCGTCACGTAAAAATTTCGGCTTGTAAGAAGCTAGATTATCTCTGAATGCTATTCCTTGTGTCTCGGCGTGGTGGGAAATGTAATGTGTTTTTGTGGGGGAGGGGGGGGGGGGCCAGGATGGGACACGTTCTGTAGAATGGGACAATGTTCTGTACCTGTTCTGTACGTATTGTAAAAATAAAGCCATGGAACTCATTCATTATCTTCATGGAAACGGAATATTTGTTTAAACTGTATCTTATTTCAGGACTCTAGGGCCATATACAATGCCACAAGAGATACAAAAAACTTCCAGTTCTTTCAAGTTTATTTTTGCAGGTTTTGGCAATGTTACAACCCCATTCTGTGTCCCATCTTGCCCCAAAAATGTGGGGCAGGATGGGACACACATATTTGTTTTAATTGACTATAACTTCAAAAAAGATTTGTCAAATAAGTCATGATTGGATGTGATAGCGTAGCCTTACATAATCTTTACACATCCTAATGTACGTGTGTGTATCTATTTTGTTGGTTGAAATAATCTTGAAAACAAATGTGGCCCATCCTGCCCCACCTTCCCTAGCCTTTTGTCAAGGCCCCCGCGCGAACGTCCCAACCGAGCGCGAAGCGCGAGACGTGTATACCCGAGCGCAGCGAGGGCCTTTTTCTTTCTGCATATTTGTTGTTGTTTATTTTTCATGTAAACCTTATATTAGACCGGTATTCATCTACCACTCGTGGTAGATGCGTGTAGCGTCCATTATAGTCGTTCTGCGCAATACCGGTACCGGTATGCAAATTCGTATATGAATATGCATACAAATGCGACGTTACGTGTCGTGCTCCGCAACTGTGTGTATTAGGCCAGTATGCGATATGGCGAATCCAACGATCTTGAGTGAAAATTGTCTTGACAAGAGTATAGAATACGCAGCTAAGAAATTACAAATTACGAAGTTCAGAGAATTGCAAGTTGCAGCGTTAAGGCGGTTATTGAGGGAACAGGATGAATTTGTCAGTCTATGCACGGGATATGGCAAAGTGCAATTCTTCAGGCAATAGTATGCACCTGCATGTCTGTGTATCGACCATAATCATTGCACCGCTGCAGCAGCAACGCCAACGAGCGGAACTGTCATTGACGCAACGCCCGCAGCTCGGGCCGCATGCATCGTCCAGTGCTGGCCCTGGACCGAGGATACTTGCATATTTTAGTATACACTGTTTCAGTTCGTACTCCCCGAGTTGAAGACCGTTTTCTTTCTTTCTCAATTAAGCAGTTCAACTCTCGCTATACAGATGCCGCATATTTTGTGTGTAGATATCGAAGTCGATGATGGTTTCACTTTTAGTAATTGTGTTCAGTTTGGTCGCTGTTTGTGGATCAACTCTTGTATACTTCCGGAACAAAACTAGATCTCTACCACAAACACAACATATGCGAACAGTTGGTTTCTAACTCTTAGCCTCATGTCTTTCTTCATTTCTTACTAATTTTGTTTTTGTCTCCTCCATTTTCCCTCATAGTCATAATATTGACACTGATTCGCTTGACAAAAGCCATGATATCGCATTTCATGTACCAATATAAACGATTACCTCCGTTAGCTCTGTGGCTGTTGACCTATTATACACTATGTTGCATTCCCTCTCTGTGATCCAAGTTCCAGAAAAAACACGTTCTCTGTTTTGATTTATGAGATCAGCTGTTCACTTGCCCTGCATGGTCTCTTTTTTAGACACTCTACATCACAATAATGAAACTACACGCCATAGTGTACACAGTAAATGGGTTCACAATAACTTGCATCTCAATTTAAGGTCTCCGCCAAAGACTACGCTAGCGAAGCGAAATGGTATGGACGCATTCATTTTTAGTTTAGGGTATATTGTTATTCTGAAGTGATATTTTTTCTTTAAAATATGGACAATGTGATCAAGTAGAAATTGTATACACAAATTAACATATTTACTTACAAGGAAATTACTAAATTATTGGTACCTATCTTGTTTGTACCTATTTTGTTGCTAATATTGACGTTTGCTAGAAAATTAACCCCTTTATTCATGATGGAATACACTACCGGTCTTGCTAACCGTATCTTGCGATCTGATTGGTTACTCATCTCATCTCATGAATTAGTCATATCGTTCGCTCGGCTCATTAATACATTACCGCGGGCAAAGGAGTAAAGGCTCTGTATGGCAGACAATGCAATATAGTTGTACAACATGCAAGCGGCGCGGGATCTGCACAGCTCGTAATGTATGATCGATATCCCTGCCATATAGAGCCTTGATTAAAGGCTACACCTTCCCCTAACTATTAGTTTATAATGTTACTGTCCAGGTTTGGTTACTTAAGTTCAGCTTTACCAAACTGTACTACCCCTTTAAAATGTGTTTCGTTATTGTAATAAATTGAAGACCTGAATATAAAAACAGCCCAAGTCCAATTGTTGGCCAATTTGAGTTAAACTTAGAAAATTGTTGCTTATACATGGGCCCATCTTGTGGATAAAAGATTAACCACAAATCCTTCCGGAAGTGCCTAGAATGAGTGAGTGAAATCTGGTATGAATGTAAGAACAGCCGAAGTCCAGGACTTGGGCTGTTCATACCTACATATTATAGCGCCCTCTCGTATCACTCATTGTCTAAGCATACTCTCATAGTCATAGTTTGCACAGTGGGGTGGTACACATGCAAGTATAACAGGATAATGTTTTGCGTTCGTGAGTATGTGCGTGTGCATGTTTGTTAGTGTGTGTTTGCGTGTGTTTGTGTGTGTTTGCGTGTGTTTGTGTGTGTTTGTTAATGTATGTGTGTGTGCATTGTGTGTTTGTGTGTGTGTGTGTTTGTGTGTGTTTTCGTGTGCTTGTGTGTGTTTGTTAGTGTTTGTATGTGTGTATGTGCTTGTGCGTTCGTGTATTTATGTGTGTGTGTGTGTGTGTGTGTGTGTGTGTGTGTGTGTGTGTGTGTGTGTGTGCGCGTGTGTTTGCGTATGTATTTGTGTTTGTGTGTGACTTTCGGATGCCAGGGGTCAGGATGTCTAGAAAATTTGTTAAACATGCATAGTACTTTGTTTTGCAAGTTTCTTGGGACTTGGGTTGGTTGAACGGGTTGAGGTGGAAATGCGTTGTAGTGTGCAATCACAGACTTGTAAGTCATTGATTAAAAGCTGAAAATAACAACTCTCTCATGTATTACTAGTATAGTCAACACTGTATATGATTCAAAGAACAGCTCAAGTCCATCTAAAAAAATGCGAAAAAAAAGCAAAAAAGTTGCATGAAATTTACCTTTTTTGCACAACTTAAGGATTTTTTTTTTAAGAGTGTGGTATATCAATATAGGCACATATTTAAAGCTATAAACCCGAATCAAAGCCGGGATCTCACTATACCTTTAAACTTGTATTTAGTTTGTTGCCTTACCATAATGGTCAAATAAAATGTTATTGAAGAAATACAAAAAATATGAAGTTTTTTCTTGTTTTCTCGAAATGACCTGTCATGGACTTGGGCTGTTTCAATATTCATTTACTCAAATGTACTTTGTTCTTTTTATAATAAATAAGCACTTTCATAAAATACGTATGGGGTAATCGAATTCGAGTCATTAAATGTGCAAATATATTGATTTCAACTCAAGTCAGTATATTCTATTGGAGAGAGTTATGTTCCATTCCCCACAGCCCCCAGATGAGATTATCGGGACGATTGTAGCAAACGTTTACTGGTAACGTACGCCTAAACCGATATTATTGATGCGTATACTTGCGTTGTTTCAAATTATATGAATACACACCAACAAAAACAATTTGGAAGGTTTTTTCGTGGCAATTTTTACAATATGAATTCAGACGTTGATGTCTGATGCATCGAGCTCAGGTGCTACAAATATGTAGTAAACTATCTACACCCAATGTAGCTCAACTAAGTAATATAATCAATTAATGTTCACCTTGTTATTGGGAATATCATGAAATGTGCTTTTCATCGGAATTCAACATTTTATTTAAAATAAAATATTAACAGCAATTCCTTTATTGTAATTTAAATAACTTGGAGGGGAGCGATTCCTGTGTTTTTTGTAATGTCAATATAATATTCCTTGGTCAATTTCGTGGGTCAGCCAAACAAATTGATTTTATGCGCATTCAACTTCGCCGATTTTGTCACCGCAGTCTTATGTTGCAGTTCTGTGAAATACGTTGGCGAAATCCAATGATGATAGCGGGCTTTTTAATTGAATGCTATAAGTGCTAAATCATTTGAGTGAAGAGGTAAATTATAGAATGAAGGAAATGCAATTTTATTTTGAACGGCAGGTGTAAGCCTTCAGCTTAATTTCGTGAATTTTAATGCACCGCTTATCAATACGAATTAAACGTTTACAAAACTGGCTGGGAAAACCTATCATATGTACAAACACAACATTTTGTCTTTCATATTCTTATTTCGGGTCCACGGCATTCAGCAGCGGGAGATTCTGATGCTAGCCATTGCCAGAGATATACCTCCTGATAGCATTGATGAACTTAGCAAATAGCCCGATATTTGCTTGAACGAGAATGATGCCTGACTGAACTAATTAGTTTCAGTGTTGGTAACCAATAACAAGTCATACAATTTAGATAAGACTTTATCAATCAGAATGGGAGATATAAAAGAGCTACTTTCGATACACAATCGATTAAATTATGTTAATTTCAGGTCAGCGGCAGAACTCCCTGACAAATTGATACTGGCCCTCGCCAGAGATATCCCAACTGGTAGCATTCATGATCTCGGTGTACAGCTCGATTTTCGCTTGACCGAGATTGACACATGTATAGCTGAGTCTGGTGTTCGACATGCTGCGCGAGTACTGCTGCAGAGATGGGTGGCGTCGCAAGGTCATGGAGCAGAACAGACAGGGAAACTACGGAAGATCCTTATGTCTGCCGACTTAGGGGTCCTGGCAGAGCGTCACCTACTACCAGAGTATTCTTTATATACCACTGGTGAATCATCAATGGCATTGGGTGCTCATGGGCATACGGACATGAGGTAAGAAATATAATGTTTCAATATAAAGTACAGTGTGAACAATACAATCTTATTTTCCCTTCCTTCTCGTTCGTCTTGTTGTTGTTGTTCTTCACCTTCTACTTCTTTATCCTATTTTATGTCTGTTCGTATTTTTATTCTACTTTTTCTTTGTCTTCTTCCTCTTTTTCTTCTTCTTCTTCTCTTTCTTATTCTTCTTCTTCCTCTTCTTCTTCTTCTTCTTCTTTTGCTTCTGCTTCTTCTTCTTCTTTTTCTTCTTCTTCTTCTTCTTCTTCTTCTTCTTCTTCTTCTTCTTCTTCTTCTTCTTCTTCTTCTTCTTCTTCTTCTTCTTCTTCTTCTTCTTCTTCTTCTTCTTTAATTTGCTTCTGTTTCTTCTTCTTCTTTTTCTTCTTCTTCTTTTTCTTCTGTTTCTTCTTCTTCTTTTTCTTCTTCTTCTTTTTCTTCTTCTTCTTCTTCTTCTTCTTCTTCTTCTTCTTCTTCTTCTTCTTCTTCTTCTTCTTCTTCTTCTTCTTCTTCTTCTTCCTCTTCTTCTTCTTCTTCTTCTTCTTCTTCTTCTTCTTCTTCTTCTTCTTCTTCTTCTTCTTCTTTTTCTTTTTCTTTTTCTTCTTCTACTTATTCTTCTTCTTCGTCGTCGTCGTCTTCTTCGTCGTCTTGTTCAACTTCCTATTCGTCTGCTGCTTCCTCCTATTAGCATAACAACGGAGAATATCACACTAATGTACAGTGACACTGTGCATGGCGTCCAGCAGGCATGAATAACTGGGGTCCGCTGGCTATGCATAAGGACCGCTGTTCATAAGGGTCGTTATGCATAATTTGAAATAAGGTTCACTATTCATGAGGGTATTGCTCATAAGGGCCGCTATTCACAATCTTACAAAAATGTTGCTATTCATATTTCACATTGAAGGTCACTACTCATCAAGGTCCCTATTCAAATCTACATTGAGGTTCTCTAATCACGAGGGTCGTTATTCATATTGTAAGAAGAGAGTCGCTATTCTTAATACGAAATCAGGGTCGCTATCCATAACAAATTAATTCAGATTCGTTATTCATGAACCATTTCAATTTTAATTTTTGAAGCAGGTGAAACGGAAGGAGGCAAATTGCAATTTTTGTCAGCGCATCTAAGTTAGAATACTTCGATATTTTACAATATCCGAATTCTACTTTGCAAAAACGATTGGGATGCAAAATTAAATCGATGTTCCCTTTCTTGCTATGTTAACATCGCTCTTCTTTTTTTGCAATGATATTGACATATTATGACTAAAGTCTCAAATATCACTTTTGGACGAATCTTAGAAAGTGAACAAATCACTTTAATTAGGATAAATTCTTCTTCTTCTTCTTCTTCTTCTTCTTCTTCTTCTTCTTCTTCTTCTTCTTCTTCTTCTTCTTCTTCTTCGTCGTTCTCTTCAACTTCCTATTCGTCTGCTGCTCCCTCCTATTAGCATAACCACGGAGAATATCACACTATTGTACAGTAACAATGTGCATGGCGTCCAGCAGGCATGAATAACTGGGGTCCGCTGGCTATGCATGAGGACCGCTGTTCTTAACGGTCGTTATGCATGACTTGAAATAAGGTTCACTATTCCAGGGGCGTCGATCCTGGGGGGGGCAGGGGGGGGGGGGGGGGCGGTCGCCCCCCCCCCCCCCCAATGAAAATATTTGGGGGCGAACATATCGTTTGGCCCCCCCCAAAAAAAATAATTCCGAAAATGAGGAAGAAAAAAATCGAGTGATATAATTCCAAAGAGGGGAAAGACACATTTATCAATAATTAATCTTCAAAATAGCTGTTTTTTTAGTTTGAAAAGGACTGTACATCTCTTTTTTTGCTGCGCGCTTCGCGCGCATACAGTTTCTCATATTGCAAGTTTCATTTCGGTTGCGGGAACTCACCTTTCGAAATGTGTTGGGCAGTGTAATTTCTCAAACGCACACCTTAAACGAAGTTTATTAAACTCTCATCTATATTACACCGTCACAGAAAAAAAAATAATATGAAATAATATCTTTTAGTAAATTCGGTCCATATGCGCTGAACGCAAATCAAATTGGAATATCATGTCCCCCCACATTTGAAAGTGGAGGAGGTTGTCCCCCTCTCTTTGTCATTATGTATGTTTGGTTCCATACTTATATACTTCATATTACGTGAAATTTCTGTCTCAGGTGTGCACCAAATCGCACAATTTCACGCCCAAAAATACAAAAGCTCCCTACTGTGGGAGGGGGACACCCCCTCCCACACCCTCCCCCGCTCGGTCGCTTCGCTTCCTCGCAATGTCTCCCCTCCACTTTTGAGAAGTTGTTGACGCCCTTGCTTCGTAGTCTAGTAGGAAAGGGGGGTTCCCATGCACCCAAAAGGTATATTTGTTTAACCTACATTTTTGTAAACCTGAATGTGTCTAGTTAAAGATTTTTGATGTTACTAAGACCAAATTGTCTCATGGGTGTGTTTGGCGGCCATCTTTGACACCAAGTTGGATTTTAGTGGAAAAAAGTTTAACTGACTTAAATATTAAATAATGGCCATAACAAGAAAATTGTAAATGTATTTAGGGATATATTCATATATTTTCATATTTCTTTTGAGATAAATGAAATAAACAGAAAATATGAAACAAATGAACACGCTTTTTGATAAATTCGCAACTAGGGATGATTCAAAAATATAATTTAAGTTATTTGTATGCCTGCCATCTTGGCAGCCATCTTGGATTTTAATGAAAAATTGTATATGTACATACATTATCTTTCTAAATAAGTACCGTACATACAAGTCAAATTATGACATTTTCTGTATGATAGTCATTGATAGATATAGTATTGTAGCATGATGTCAGAATATAAAACCGCCGATTCGGGTTTTGGTAGCCGTCATGGCGGCCATCTTTGATTTAACCGATCTCCAATCATCTGCTTTAGCAGAGCATGGAAGACTTTTGACGTGCCGTGAAATACACCAGATATGTGAATTGCCTGAAGGTGGGCTGAGTGAAGTCAGATCCCTCTGGAAATTTGGACCCGGCCGTAAATATGTACTGGGCCAAGAACCCAGTGTATCCACCTTCAGCTAAAGCTTTACCTTCAGCGAACGTGCAATACTTCTCTTGTACAAAGGAGGTGTCCAATAATAGACGCGCAATTAAAGTGAGAACCAGTTGGCAGCTGTTTGGATGTCAACGATTGCACGATCAACGACCATGATACAGAAACACCTCTAGTAACATGGGAACGTATTGGTTTGTCAATGACTACTTCACCACCTGTCACACGAATGGTCTTAGCAATCCATTGTATAAGGATGTCCGAAAATCACATGAAACATCATAAGATTTCTAACTCCTAGCACTGCCTATCAATAGAGAGGGTCTAAGGACAATGACTCATTGGTGTAATGCTATTTCTGCAGGCAGAACAAAACATCTTTAATAATGTTCATCGTCCAAGAAAAATAACGATTTACTGTCGAGAAACTCCAAAGGGGAGCACATCCAGGATGACATCACCGTCTGGGAAAATTCAAGGCTGAAACCTAGTACACAATCCCTGGAATAAAGTTAGAAGAAGACACTGCTGAGCCATCTGGGAACAAGATCCTGCTTTTACATGGACGGTTATTGTGACCTATCACACCATTGGAACGACCCTTCAAGATGAGAGGTGTCAGACGAACTGGTCGACTGATCATACTGACAGTGCCATGAGTAAACAAGACTACCGCTATTTCGGGCCTAGCTCTTTTCAAGCAAATGGTCTAAAATTGGCCACAAGGATGCATTATAATGAGATCCGGTTCAATGAGACCTCAGTGACAGATGTTGAACCAAAAGACTACAATTAGTATTGATTCAGCACATGAAACATACACAACTACAAGGGATCACATGCAAGGAACGGAAGATTTACAGTTATCTAGCCTTCTTCAATCACCATGTCTTGAATTTATTCTAGGAAAGTTGATGCCTTGAACCAATAAGAATAATGTCTGTTTTCTCATGGTTCAATTTCAGGAAATTACTGTCCATCCAGATCTGCACCTCAGGCATACAGTCCTAGATCTTATGGCATGCAGCAAGGTCTGAAACGCCTGGCTTGAAGGCAACATAGAATGGAGTATAGTCTGCGTAGAGATGATAACTCACGTTGTGACGCTTAATTGCAATATCCCTATAAGTTAAGTAACCCTGGAATCAAGTTAGAAGAAGACACTGCAGAGCTATCTGTGAACAAGTTCGTGATTCTACATGGGCGGTTATTGTGACCTACAATATTGGAACGACCTTTCAAGATGAGAGGTACATGGTAAATAGGATAGGTCCCGGGACGGACCCCTGAGGTCCTGAGGAACATCACAACCCAAGTTCCGTTTTCCGATGTAAAATGCAGCTATGGCGATAGATTGGGATTTGATCTAGATTTCTTACATGTGTTCCCTTGTTTTTTGTATGTTGCATGTGCCGAATTAATACAACTTGTAGTCTTTTAATTCAGCATCTGTAACTCAGGTCTCATTGAACCTGATCTCAACTTAATGCATCCTTGTCGCCATTTTGAGATCATTTGATTGGAAGGAGGGCCTGTGTGGAATAGCGTTAGTCATGGTCACTCGTGGCACTGTCAGCATGATCAGTCGAACGGTCCGTCTTACACCTCTCATCTTGAAGGGTCGGTCCAATGGTGTAGTTCACAATAACCGCCCATCATGATCCAATCAGGATCTTGTTCACAGATGGCTCCACAGTGTCTTCTTTTAACTTGATTCCAGGGTTATGAGTGTGTACTTTTTGTCATATATGTGTAGGTTTCAGTCTGTGCTCCTCTTTGGAATCTCGCGTCAGTACTAATGAGTCATTGCCCCTTTAGACCCTCTCCATTGATAGGCAGAGCTAGGAGTTAGATATCATGTGATGTTTCATGTGCTTTTCGGACATCTTTTTATCATGGATTTACCAAGGCCATTCGTGTGACAGGTGGTGATGGAGTCATTGCCAGTCCGGTATACGGTCCCATGATACTAGAGGTGTTTCTGCATCATGGTCGCTGAACATTTGTGCAAGCATTGACATTCAAACAGCTGCGAACTTGTTCTCATCTTACGAGTTTATAAGCTATTACCTCAGCGATCTTGTGGATTCCTTTTCTTCTCTTGCTGAGGTGGCTAATGAGTGTCATCTGTATAATTATCCCAGGCCCTTGCTTGGTGCGAGTCAGTGTGTATGCATTTGTGATAGGGGTTAGACGTAAGTTCCGAATCCTGGCATCGATTATATGACTCCCTGGAAGTCATTATTCATGAGTGGTGCATTCTTAGAAAATAATGACAAATAGCATAATGACAACCTTGCATGAATCAAAATGTAGTAAACAGCACAGCTGGAATCATGCTACAATTGGTGAAACCTGCATTTGATGCCACCAACCATTATTGGACACCTCCTTTGTACAAGGGAAGTATGGCACGTTCGTTGAAGGTAAAGCCTTAGCTGAAGGTGGATACACTCTGGGATCTTGGCCCAGTAAATATTTATGGTCAGTTCCAAATTTCCAAAGGGATCTGACTTCACTCAGCCCACCTTGAGGCAGTTCACATGTCAAATGTATTTGAAGGCGCGGCAAAAGTCTGCCAATGCTCTGCTAAAGCAGATGATTGGAGATCGGTTAAATCAAAGCTGGCCGCCGAAGTGCCTACCAAAACCCGAATGTGGGGTTTTATATTCTGAGATCATTCATCAATAAACTATCATACATAAAATGTGATAATTTGACTTGTATGTACGGTACTTATTTAGAAAGATAACATATGTACCTATAAATTTGTATATTAAAATCCAAGATGGCTGCCAATATGGCAGGCATACAAATAACTCAAATTATATTTTGTTATCATCCCTAGTTGCGAATTTATCAAAAAGCATGTTCATTTGTTTTACATTTTCTGTTAATTCCATTTATCTCAAAAGATATATGAAAGTATATTTTTTAAATCAAAATCCAAGATGGCTGCCAAATTATACATTCAAATTAGTGGAATCATTAGAATTATACTTTAAACTAATCCCTCGTTCTCATTTCATCCATATAAAATATGTTAATTCATCTTTGTACTTCAAACATAAGCAATTTACATTTATTTCAATGAAATCCAACATGGTGGCCAAGAGGGGCACAAAATGTACTTCAAACATAAGCAATTTACATTTATTTCAATGAAATCCAACATGGTGGCCAACAGTCACCATGGCCGCAAAGACCCCCTATTTGAATTCATATAATTGAATTATGAACTAGAACACATTGATTAAATATGCCATGATGCATTTCATGAACAGTCATGTTTATTGGTCTTTTTATTAAATATATTCCAAGATATGTATTTGAAAATCGTATTTTTTTGTCAAAATCCAAAATGGCCACCACGATCATCGCCAAATTACGTATTCAAATTAGTGTAATTGTTGTAACATTATTTAAAAATATTCCTTCGATGCCAACTATCCCTAAATACATTTTAAATGTTCTTGTTATGGCCCATTATTAATATTTAAGTCAGTTACACTTTTTCCACTGAAATCCAACAAAGTGTCAAAGATGGCCGCCAAACACACCCATGGGACACGATTTGGTCTTGGTAACATCAAAAATCTTTAACTAGACACATTCAGGTTTACAAAAATGTAGGTTAAAAAAATATACCTTTTGGGTGCATGGGAACCCCCATTCCTCCCCTACTATAGTTTCATAGTACGATCAAAAGCATCATCAAGGCATAAACAGGCGCGGCGCTACGTTCGGAAAACACAATACATTGGGGTGGCGAGCATTGTTTGTGAACAATGCTCGCGCCGCGTATAGCGCCGCGCCTGATAAATGTCTAAACAGACATAACAGAGTACCGAAGGTTTGCGGCATATTTGAGTCCCTCTATCTGAGTCCCTCTATTACCCCCCCCCCCCCCCCCCCCCCATCCCATCAGCGAAAATTGTTTCATAAGTGATCATGAATAAATAAAAACATCATTTTCATTCAATCATAACTATCTGCCTAATAAGGGTGACATTTGACAAAATAAATACACATTGTAATCTTCTGTTATCTGGTTACAATACGCAAAACAAGAAGCTACGCGAGAAAATGTAAGACTCGATTTTTTTTTTCAATTTCAATTTATTCTTGCTTCCAATAAACTTTACAAATTAATTATAATAAAAAAAAAAAAGAGATAATACAATCATATTGAAAACAATAAGTGATTTACATACCGCCACAAAACCGGTCCTCGTCTTGAGAAGGGTCACGTCTCGTCTCAAAGATGTGAATCCACGCCAGGTGATGTACTTCAGTTGTACGAACCAGCTGGTTTGATATCTGGTGATTCAATTATGGTTATACAAGTTACTTAAAGAGACCCATTTATATTTCATAAGATTTTGTTTTTCCAAAAGTTATAATTAATACTTCAGTTTTATACCAATAGCACTTCTGAATGATGAGTGATTATTATTTGTATTTTCTTTTGGTATAGAAGAAACAATATTTACTAAGTGACAAGTAAACATTAATGTAGTCACCTTTCACCTTTGCACATTGATTTTGACTACAACGAACGCTTAAATTCAATCATAGGTAACTCCATACTTAGGGCAGTCAGGACCACTTTCGCTTTTCCACTATCATGAAAATAGCGGTTTCCCACTATTCTCAATCAATGTCGCTAGATGACGCATATATCGTGGCGATAGTGCCATGCGATACTATCGGTGATCGAAACAAAATAGAATTCTGTACGGCCGTTTTGTTACATATATGCAGCTTTGTGTCCGCCATTCTTGCGTCCCGCGTGCTAATTGTATCTTGCCGTTCTCTTATCTTGCCGAGCTATACGCCTTTCTCACACGCTCCCTCCCTTTTCTATTGTTATTTAGCACCTTACCAGTTCGTACGGCATCAACACCTGTCGCGTAAGTCTATGCGCGAATCAACCGTTTATTTGAAAAACGAACCCGCATAATCGAGCAAGATTTTTCTTAAAATGTTCTGGCCAGATCATTTAGACAAACTACACACATTAGTTTAATTATCAAGGATGCTACACATTTACTATTTAGATGATCTGTCCAGAACATTGGGCGAAAATAAATGTAATTTAATTGAATGTAGTCGTTGCACAAATATCCCCATTGCCACAACACGTGGAACCGAACATAACGCTATACTGCGTATCACGTGATAATCGCGGAATAGTGCTTTTCCGCTATTTTGGCCGATAGCGGTTTTGCGAAGTGGTCCTGACTGTAGGGAGACAGATTGAAATATAAACATATTAAAGCTACCAATGAAGGCAAACTGCAAAATACAAGTACAATTTGGCAGAGTTAATAGTTCACAATAATCTAGAGTGAATGATACGACTAGTCAGTGATTACTCAAAGTGATACAGCATCGTAAAGGCAAATCATACGATATGTGCTCCCATACCCCTGGTGAACCCACTCAATCAATTTGTACGAACCAGCTGGTTTGATATCTGTTGATACAATTATGGTTATTCAAGTTACTTAAAATGTTAAAGGGGTAGTACAGTTTTGGTAAGGCTGAGCTTTAGTAACCAAAACCTGCACAATACCATTACAACTAATAGTATAACTCCACCATGCTCGAAAGGTATAGAAAATTATAAACGACTAAGTAAAAAGCCGGTTATCATTCAAAAAGAGCATTAAAACAGCACGACGGCGCTCTCTAAAAACCATTGGTTTCAACCATTTTTCATATAAAATTATCACATTTGCACATTGATTTTGACTACGACCGAACGCTTTAAATTCAATTATAGGTAACTCCATACTTAGGATACAGATTGAAATATAAACAAAAACAACACTTTATTCTTCTGTTACCATTGAAGGCAAACTGCAAATACAGGTACAACTTGGCAGAGTTAATAGTGTACTATAATCTAGAGTGAATGATACAACTAGTCAGTGATTATTCAAAGTGATACAGCAACATAACCTCTCAAAACTATTCCATAGTGACGGGGATAAACCTCAGTGGTTGAAGGCAAATCATTTGACATAATGTGCTCCCATACACCTGGGGAAGCCACCCAGTCTGATATAGGATCATTTAACCACATCGGCCCAGAGACGAAATACAAATGGAAACTACCATTACTATTCGAATATTGGAATGTATGTTTGAATTGGCACTCATCTCGTGTCAATGGCCGATTCTGATCAAACTTACAAAACTTTTCTTGGTATTTTCCTCCAGTATATTATGTTACCCTTGTCCTGCATGCATCGTATGCATCAACAAATTAGCCAAGACAAAACTAATTCAGAACGAATTGTACTCACCCTGTATCTTGGTATTCTGATATAGAATCCTGTAATTGAAATAGAAAGGACAGAAACGATACGAATTATATTTACTGGCATTGAACGGATTGGGGTTTGACTTAGCCCTAATAAGGCCGGGGGGTATTATGGCTCCCCTCCTCTGGAAATTTTCCGAACTTTTTCGATCGGCCACTTCGCGGCCGAGATCTTCAGGGGGGGGGGGGGGGGGGGGGGGGCAGTAGAAAGACCTCAAATAGCCCGGCCTTTTAAGGGTTAACGGGTACCACCACCCACGAATAATATTTTTTTTATAAATGAAAGGTAACAACAAGTTCAGAAAAAAATTCATTGCAAAACGAATCACCATGTGGTCAAGGGGTCTGCAGTCAAAGACTACTTGTTGTCTAGGATGAAAGCATCGTCGTGATGCTATTGTCTGATAACGTAAGCGTGAATATAATTGACGCACAAGCAGACGTATGGCGCAGACGGAACCATGAGGCCATATTAGTTCCGTAGGTGGTGGTAATTAATTGTATTGTTTATGAATTACACGACCCTTTGCAAAGTGTGTGGCATCTGTTTAATTTCACACAACGGTACCAGAACATATTATTATGTGTTGCTCCCTGCGTGGTGGACGGTCCCCTTTAAACAAAAAAGGGGTCGTCGATCCACCCCTAGTTAAGTAATATTAAGTTACTTTATACTGCATATACATGTACTATGATGAATGGTAATGCTACAGGTTTTGCTCCGAGAAAACCAGATTTTGAAATACGGGTAGGGGTGGGCAAATCCGTGGGTGTATTAAAGGGCAACAATTTATCAGCCGACAAGCAAAACACAGAACAAAGTCGGCCAGATGAAGAACAAAATGCTGTCTTGGGGGTATTGGGTGCGGGGGGGGGGGGGTGAATGGTGCGAGGGGTTTCTAAAAAGAAATACTGCCACAATTGTTGATGCATTATACAAAGCAATACATAAAATGTTTAGCCTTGTGGTCCAGTCGTTTTTTAAAGATTTGTAAGCTTTAGGCCTGAAACATGAATCTGGTTCCCCCCAAACAATGCTAATCCTTAAAACAAATATATCTATAATACAATATATTCGGCCATTCGGGCCTTTAAAATTAAGCATCAATACAATTAGACTGCCCGAAGCTATTGTTAATGTGGTCCGGGCCAGTGGGCCTGTAATAATTTCGAACATTGCCTAAAGCCCACCGCACACAGAGCCGACTTGATCCGAGCCGACTCGATCCGACCCGACTGGTTTCAGTCAGTGTAGAGTCGGTTTCGCTCAGTCGGAGCCGATTCAACATGTTAAATCGGCCTTGAATGACCTTCGACTGGCTCTTGAATTGCAAAACCGGACTCGTGAGGCAATGCATACTGAACAGATTCAAGTGAAACCAGTCGGAATGGGTCGAGTCGACTCAGTTTGAAATTGCCTGCGTTCACAGTGTGTAAAAAGGTGCGCTTACACTGTGCATCTCAGCAATTTCACAGTGTGTTTACATTGTGAGTTTGCTTTTATACTGTGAAAACGCTCGAATTCAACATTGTGGTTCACACTGTGTTCACACTGTGGATCAGTGTGTTCTTTCCGGCAGAGATATACCTCAATCGCAGCAGTTCCGTGTGACCTCTCCATCTCGTATACCAGGTCTTTCTGAGCGGTTTCAGAGTAGGACGATGCCTCGTACCGGCGTTGTATTTTCTGATAAGAACAAAACACACACAAATAAACAAACAAGTTGTAATTGATAACTCTAACACAATCAGTGTTTTATAGTTAAATCATTCAAATTCGATTTAAATTTCAATGGGATCCCGAACACTGTCAAAATCTACTAGCTCAAGCGGTTGCCACATAACTTATTGTATTCTTATTATCAATTTCTCTTTCGCAATAAAGACATTTATGATGAAATCGGATTTGAAACTCTCACTCGAAGACTTTCAACTAGGTACAGACCTAAGTACCAAGCATTCAGTTAGCAATTAATTATCAATTTGTATTTCCTAATTTCTCGGTCATAATTTCTAATGACATTCATTTACCATAGAATTTTTAAGCATCGCTGTTGAAATATTTTTTATCACAAAAATAAACAACTTTATCAACCCTTCGTCAGTGTATGCACATGTCAACAAAACTACTAGAATCATTAAACCAATCGAATCACGAATTTGTCAATTCTCTTCCTGACCGGAAGCACACATGGTGAGCAGCTCAATGAAGAAGTCATCGGGCGAGAAGGTATCTTCTTTAATTATTAATTTACTCAGCATAAAACGGACATAATATACAAAAATGAACCAGATTTTGAAATACGGGTTGGGGTGGGCAAATCCGTGGGTGTATTAGAGGGCAACAATTTATCAGCCGACAAGCAAAACACAGAACAAAGTCGGCCAGATGAAGAACAAAATGCTGTCTTGGGGGTATTGGGTGCGGGGGGGGGGGGGGGGGGGGAGTGGTGCGAGGGGTTTCTAAAAAGAAATACTGCCACAATTGTTGATGCATTATACAAAGCAATACATAAAATGTTTAGCCTTGTGGTCCAGTCGTTTTTTAAAGATTTGTAAGCTTTAGGCCTGAAACCTGAATCTGGTTCCCCCCAAACAATGCTAATCCTTAAAACAAATATATCTATAATACAATATATTTTGCCATTCGGGCCTTTAAAATTAAGCATCAATACAATTAGACTGCCCGAAGCTATTGTTAATGTGGTCCGGGCCAGTGGGCCTGTAATAATTTCGAACATTGCCTAAAGCCCACCGCACACAGAGCCGACTTGAACCGAGCCGACTCGATCCGACCCGACTGGTTTCAGTCAGTGTAGAGTCGGTTTCGCTCAGTCGGAGCCGATTCAACATGTTAAATCGGCCTTGAAT
This sequence comes from Echinarachnius parma, assembly GCA_037951105.1. NCBI lineage: Eukaryota > Metazoa > Echinodermata > Echinoidea > Clypeasteroida > Echinarachniidae > Echinarachnius > Echinarachnius parma. The sequence goes on from JBAMJV010004084.1 coordinate 46,019, forward strand.
GACCTTCGACTGGCTCTTGAATTGCAAAACCGGACTCGTGAGGCAACGCATACTGAACAGATTCAAGTGAAACCAGTCGGAATGGGTCGAGTCGACTCAGTTTGAAATTGCCTGCGTTCACAGTGTGTAAAAAGGTGCGCTTACACTGTGCATCTCAGCAATTTCACAGTGTGTTTACATTGTGAGTTTGCTTTTATACTGTGAAAACGCTCGAATTCAACATTGTGGTTCACACTGTGTTCACACTGTGGATCAGTGTGTTCTTTCCGGCAGAGATATACCTCAATCGCAGCAGTTCCGTGTGACCTCTCCATCTCGTATACCAGGTCTTTCTGAGCGGTTTGAGAGTAGAACGATGCCTCGTACCGGCGTTGTATTTTCTGATAAGAACAAATCACACACAAATAAACAAACAAGTTGTAATTGATAACTCTAACACAATCAGTGTTTTATAGTTAAATCATTCAAATTCGATTTAAATTTCAATGGGATCCCGAACACTGTCAAAATCTACTAGCTCAAGCGGTTGCCACATACCTTATTGTATTCTTATTATCAATTTCTCTTTCGCAATAAAGACATTTATGATGAAATCGGATTTGAAACTCTCACTCGAAGACTTTCAACTAGGTACAGACCTAAGTACCAAGCATTCAGATAGCAATTAATTATCAATTTGTATTTCCTAATTTCTCGGTCATAATTTCTAATGACATTCATTTACAATAGAATTTTTAAGCATCGCTGTTGGATATTTTATATCACAAAAATAAACAACTTTATCAACCCTTAGTCAGTGTATGCACATGTCAACAAAACTACTAGAATCATTAAACCAATCGAATCACGAATTTGTCAATTCTCTTCCTGACCGGAAGCACACATGGTGAGCAGCTCAAAGAAGAAGGTATCTTCTTTAATTATTAATTTACTCAGCATAAAACGGACATAATATACAAAAATGAATGTAGTGAAATGAATGACACGCGAGCAATAATGTCAAAAGGACTTAACCTACTGCGACACGAGTACTTGATTACACTCCCTGGCCAGGGGGCTGTTTCACAAAGACCCTAAGTTGAACTTAACTCTAATTTGGACTTTAAAAGTATGGAAAGCCATTACTTTCTTTGAAAACAAAATGTTAACGTCCTTTTAAAAGGCATAAAATGATGTTTCAAATTTGTTAATATTTTCTGTTATCAAGAAGATTTCATGTTCTTCATGTAAAATTTATTAAAAGTCTAAAATAGTTGCATTTTTGCTTTTGAATACATTTTATTTGAAGGCTACAAATTGCTTACCATACTTTTTAAGTCCAACTATAGAGTTAAGTCACCTATTACACAGAAGGCACACGGTAAAATACTGAAGGGATGACAAAAAAGTACACGGTAATATATTGTTTAGATGTTGTCACCTATCACCTGGGTGACGAGGTACTCAGTAAAGTACCGTCTGAGGGGTTAGGGTTAGGGTTAGGGTTAGGGATAGGATCACTGTACAGATTATCCCACCGTGTCCATCAGATTACAGAAGATGTCATCCCTTCAGTATTTTACCGTGTGCCTTTCTTTTTTTTTACGGTGGCTTACTGTGTGCTTTTTGTGAATCGGTGGTTAAGTTCAACGTAGGATCTTTGTGAAACGCCCCCCAGGTACAAGTAGCTCGATAAAGTATTAGTCATCGGGCGAGAAGGTATTTGTTTTCAATTTTATCGTATTTAACATTCCACAAAAAAAATCAAATTGTCAATAAGACTTGACCAACTGCGACACAACTTCTTTACTTCTCTTTAGTGGCCGGGGACAATGGTTAGCATTTCGATGAAGTTAATCGGTCGTGTATAGTATATAGTCATTCAAAGTAGATTACAATATCTTAATTTATTAAGCTTTTCAATGCACATAAATCTAAAAAAAACACTTGACCTTCCAATCCTACTGCAACAAGCAAACAGAAAAAAAATACAATGTCATAAAGGCTTGACCTACCGCAACTCGAGTTCTTGACTTTTCTTCATGGCCAGGGACAATGGTGAGGAGCTCGATGAAGTGGTCAGCCGGCGAGAAGGTGTCGGGGCACTCGTAGCCGATGCCACTAAAGAAAGAGAGGCAATCGGATCGTGGTCCCGAGTACGTGATCTTCCCCTCGGCCAACATCACCACTCTTGATAGGGATGATAGACAAGTAAAACAACAAGATAAATTGGTAAAATTCGACAGGATTATCAGCTGAAGACATGGATATACTGGCAACTAGAAGCCACTATCACTGTAAGATTCTCACATCTTGGTACGGGGGGGGGGTGGGGGGTGGTACTCGAACTATCTTCGGGCGGGATGTGCCTCTGCCAACTTCAAAACGGGGGTCTAGGGAGCGGATGAGGGGGGGGGGGGGAAATAGGGTCGGCTATCAAGCTAAGTGAAAACTTTAGCCAGTTTATTGCCGCATCAAATGGCGAATAAACCTGTAAACGCGTAGGCGGCCATGCGCGGGCCCCGTCGTATATAAGGGAGACTTTGGAACAGCAAACGGCATAGCGAATCCATCGGTCAATTGTGTTTAGCGGTTTCATTTTTGTTCATAGGTCTAACATGTCTAAAGAGCGGCCACGTTTTTTCTCATATGTCTAAAAACTGGGTATATCGTTTACTTATATGTCTATACAATGCGAACAAAAAACGAAACCGGACTTTACTAGCGAATAAATACGCAATTCTAAACATATTATGTTAATATTTGTATCATGATAAAGCTTGGGACAAAGGCCATTACAATGATATATCATGCATTCTGATCACTTCACGCTTCACCGAACACGACCTAATTATCCAAAGTCATCACTTACCGGTCAAACAGGTCAAATATCTCTGGAGACGGCTGGTGAATGGTGCAGATGATGTTGAACCCGCGACTGGCTAGGCTCTTCAGGTTATTGACTAGAAGGGATGCCATGTAGGAATCCAAACCAGTAGTCGGTTCATCTAAGAACAAGAGCCTTGGCCGAGCGAAAAGCTGATTAAAATATTAAAGGAATACTACAGTTTTGGCCGAACATAATTTTGTTAAACTAAAACTTTTAAGGTAATATTAAAAACTAACATTTATATTTCAATGAATATTAAATGGTAGTAAAACCAATAAACAGTTAAGTAACAGGGCTGTTTTAATGTTTTTAAACAGCCACTAACACATGAGGGCACCCTCTAGACACCTCAAGTTTCAACCATTTTCTTATAAAATTGATTGTGATGTCTGGTAAAATAATTCTTTAATAGAGAGATCATCAAAAACAAGTTAAAAGCCATTCTTGTATATTTTCAAAAATTAACCCAAACTGAACTCTCCCTTTAAAAATGCAAGCGGAAAAGAAATGATGTAAACATAGGCAATTCATCAATCGACATTCCACAAAAATGTTTCAGCCATAACTGTGGTTGACTGTTGACTAGGACATGTAGGAGAGATGCCGTGTAGGAATCCAAGCCAGTCGTCGGTTTATCGAGGAAGAGGAGCCTTTTACGGTTTATGTTCGCATGGTCTACTATCAGTTGGACTACAACTCATCTGGTCTCCTGACTACCTAATGCCTTTATCTCCAATTTCCCCAACTCCAAACACGATCCCTTACCTAAAACCTAACCATAAACCTAATCCAAAACCCTAACACTAATCATAATCCTAATTATATTCACAAGCCCCTGAATTTATAATTTTCTAGTAGACTAAATGGAAGTAGACCAAAATGGTTGTAGACGAGCGAAAAGCTGAATCGAGTGACGTTGAGTTTTGGAACTCCCTTTCTAATAGGACTAATTTTGGAAATATTGCATAAATGATGTTTTAATGTGTAAAGGACATATTCCGCGGTATATATAAGGTGGGTAAACTTGTCCTTTAATCTCGAAAACGACAGTTTGACGGCTCTCCCGCAGTAGGGTTCAATTAAATCTATGATTTTCATACTTTATCCTTGACTTGCTTGAAGGCAGCCGTCTGGAAAAGGCTGAATAAAATGCATATTCATTGGGCTAGCATATGAATAGATAATTTCCAATAGGTGCTAAATTCACTTTTTCAACTTTGGAGAAAAACTGTTTTTCTTGTCCAACTTTGTATACATGCTTATAAGAATATGAAAATGGAAATAACATATTTTTATTTGAATTGTGCAATTTGTTATCAAGTTTGGCTTCCTAGGTAGCTACGAAGTTTTTAATGTACTGATATCGTTAACTCAATTTTCATGGAAAGTGCATTTGACGCCTTTTAGAACTAAGCTCTTCATATCAATCTAGAACGCGGTCCTTAGACGACTGCAGGGCCAGCGTACTTATTATTATTTTGTTTATATATATGACAAAGGTATTTTAATCATGTCATACTTTAAAGGGATCTTTTAAATTGTAGGTATTTAGAAGTGAAAATTGATATTTTGTGTTTAAAGGGATCTAGTAACTTTGTTGACATGTGCAAAAAGTGATGAATGGTTGATACAATGGATATTGTTGTTATATGATATGTTCACTGGGTATTGTGTGAAAATTTCAAGTTAAATAACCGTTCGATGGCCGAGTAATGAGCAAAAATGCAAAGTGATATTCACTAACTCATTGCACTGACTTTGTACACGGTTGCGATTATCCAGTGGATCGTTTATTCATCTGAACACTTTAATCGTACATATCTTTTTAACGAAAGGGACATTTGAAAAACCGAAACCTGTCCGATAATTTTATTGTTAATACCAATACAACAAGGTATGAGGGAATCGCTAGAATTCCAATTCGATTTTGAGGATTTGGACAATGTTACTAAGTCCCTTTAACTTTGCACTTCCTGATTTTAACGACACAAGTAACGACACGAATATTGTGCAGGTACATGACGCGCACCAAACCATTTTGAGGGCAAATTGTAACATTGACGATTCGTATTTTTTTTTTTTATACGTGATATATTATATCTAGTCTTGTATTTCCCTATGATCATGGTATTGGAAGGTGTTCAGGCTTCTAAATGACCCCCGTTTTATAAAACTGTATAAAAGTTAAATTCTATATTATATAATGTAACTACTATAAACAAATACAAATAAACGTTAATGCACTATGCTGGTTGGCGGTAGCCACACACTGCAAATTAAATGTGCAAAGTTGTGTAGTATGTTCAGTAGGGTAGTATATGAACCACATACCTGAACATACTACACAACTTTATACATCTATTTTGCAGTGTACTACTTACAGTAATATTTATATCATTAACAACTAGAAATGTTTTTTATATAAACGGAACCCATGTCTACCTTAGGCATGATACGGGCTATCGAAGGTAAAATAACTATGCAATCCTTATAAGGACTAACATAACTGAACACATCGCCCCCTCGTCACATGGGGTTACTACAAATAAAACAATGATGTGCATATTTCAGTAATAATACTGGCAAGAATGCTCCCGAGGGAGTGAGAGAAAGGTCTGGACGTTAACCCATGCATTCTTTTAACGCGGAGTGACGCTTGGCCACTAGTATTTTAAATGTATATGGCGTTGCGCCATAAATCCCAATCACGGGAAAACTGTTCGATGAGTCAATCTGGTAATATCGAAAAGACTCAGAGCGCAAGCGATTACTGTACACAGGATCCTACGCGCGCACGCACTAGTTTGATATAAATTACCTTGATTGCAACAGAGACGCGTTTCATCTCTCCGCCAGATATCGCATGCCGTCCTTTGATCTGAAGGTGGGCGCACTTCCTCAATGAGAACTGAAATCGAAAGAACATAAATTAAGATCTTAAAGTGATCCATTAACTTTATATATTTTATCCTAAAGTATTTTTGAAGACTTCAATCATAATATACCAATTTCATTTTAAGATTCTTGAGAAAGATATGAAATGGTTATAGAAAAAGAATAACTTTACCAAGTGAAAACAGAAAAAAAGTCTGATTTCATTCCGATCATTCGCGTAAAGCATCCGAATTCTGATTCTAGACGTTAGGTGTCCGAATTCGGATACGATTTACTACTTTCGAATGCGTCCAACGACACTTTTAAATAAATTCAATCGTAAATATCTTCATATGATTAGGGAGACATTTGAAAAATCGAGACCCTTTTCATAACAACATGTACAACAAGGTAAATGAGAAATGTGAATGCCCCAGATGATTTCGGTTTGAATGTTACAAAGTGAATGGATCACTTTAAGTTTGGAGACAGTCTCATTTACCCGACTTTTTGAACATGCCTTTGGGAATATAAACATTAATTGTTTAATATTCTGTTTCGATTGCTTAGTTTGTCTAACAATTTTAATTTGATTATTATTATTATAACACGTACATCATTAATTCAATTTGGATATCAAATGGATACAACTCTTGTTGGGATTAAGCGCTTTAATTATTGACATGTATGTTATAATCCACAAACTTAAAGGTGGCTTCAACTTAAACCAGGGCGTTAAAGGGGTAGTTTAGTTTTGGTAAGGCTGAACTTTAGTAGCCAAAACATGCACAGTAACATTATACACTAATAGATATAACTCCACCATGCTCGAAAGGTATACAAAATTACAAACGACTAAGTAAAAAGCCTGTTATCATTCAAAAAGAGCCATTAAAACACAAGAGGGCGGTTTTTAAAAAGGCATTGGTTTTTAACCATTTTTCATACAAAATTATGCATGTGATGTTTTATTGATATAATGATTAAATAGCGAGATCATCAACAACTATTTAAAAAACGGTTTTGAAAATTTTTTGAAAAAGTGCAAGCATTTTTTTTTTTTCTTCTAAAAATCATCTAATTATTTGGGCCCCAAATAATTATAAGATCAGATATATTTATTGATATTTCAGCCGTTTCTGGGTCGATTTTGACCAAATAAAGTTTATTCTGCCATTAAAATTGCATGTTCTCTCAAATTCGACACTCAGTTTTTCATTACCTCACAAAAAAATTGTGATGTGCAGCGCCCTCTCTACCAAAACTAAACTACCCCTTTAAATAGCCATAGTTTAAAGAAGCGCTGCACGCTCATCATTAATTCTCAAAATGAGGAAACAAATTCAGCAAGTTAACACGGTCAAATTGAAAGCTCTAGTAGGGGAGTATTCGCAAAAGAAAATGATTTCGACAGCATCAACTTCGGGTGGCATATCGTCATTCGATATAATAAGTTTATTTAATTTGATCTGAATAATAATGATAAAAAACCTCAAAACGTTATCATTACTGCTTTTAACTTGGGCCGTGTACACGCATAAAAACAAAACATTAAAACCGATCATAAAACATTAAACTCAAAACATAATTATTGTACAGTGGTCATAGATGTTTTTCAATGGGACGTATTAACGCACAAAACCTATTAAGAACAGAACAAACAAAAAGAATATTCAAGTAAATAAGGGTTTAACATACCTCATTGAGGACTGTTTCCACTTCGGCTTTCTTCGCTTTTTCGGATAGGTGTTTCGACATCGTCAGCATAGCCTGTAAACATGGACATGTAATGAATGATGTAAGCGATAGGTTGTGTCTGTTTGTTTGTTTGTCTGTCCGGTTATGAGGTATGACCCTCACCTTTCAGGTACTGATTGCTACTACTTTAAGGGAGGTAATGGTGAAATTACATCAAACGGAAGTTGATTTTTTTAAACGTTTTGAGCCCAAAATGTCCTTTTGGGGGCGAATGTACATAGCCCCGGTAAATTCCATATGGCTAAGCGGTACTGCCTTTACACTATTAGTATAGTACGTGATGTACACGTACCGTACTCGTATGCCTACAGTGTGTTGTGTGCATGCAGGTACAGGTCCTCTAGTACAAATAAAAACTTAATATTTTATTTGATTATGTCGCTAAGTTCCTGTTTAAGGGATCCAGTAACATTGTCCAAGTCCACACAACTTACTTAGAACTGTAGTTATTCTCTCATACCATCAAACATGGAACATATTATGTTATCCCTTTTGTTAGAAAGATAATTATCCACTGGAGAGTTTTAACTGTGTACAAAGTCAGTGCAATGGATTAGGAAATATCACTCTGCATTGTTTCACTCATTACTCGGCCATATAACATCCATTTAAAGTGAAGTTTTCACACATTACCGAGTGGACATAATTATTATCAGAAAACAAATACACATTACATTTCATCAACCATTCATGACTTCTTGTACATGTAAACACATTTACTAGATCCCGTTAAACGATGCAACCAAAACACATGTCAAAACATTTTTATTATGACGCAGTCACACCTACCCCTAAGACATAAAGGTACAAGCAGACCCCGTTTTGGGGTGCATAATTATGGAGATATTTATGATTGAATGAAAAACATTCAGGAAAGATTGAAGTCGAAATCAATGGGTAGTAACTGATAAAATATAACATACATTTTTTGTTCTCACTAGGTAAACAACGTTCTTTGTTTTATGACAGTTTAAACTATCATTCAGAAGAGGCATAAAGCTACGATAATGTATGCATATTGTGACTAAAGTCTCAAATACCACTTTTGGAAAAGAAAAAAAAAAACATATGTTGAAGTAAAAGGATCACCATAGCGTCATGACATTTATATATGAAATGATTCATTATAATCACAATGGATTTGTGTCTGCATAATGAAACATCAGGATTTTAAAGGGATAGTACAACATTTTAGTGACTAAAACATATAAGTTAGTATTACACACTAAAAATCAATGTAATTTTGAATAGTACACAAACATATTAACGGCTAAGTTACAGGGCTGTTTTATTAACAAACGCAATTGTTAACAAAAGTGGGCGCTCTTCAGGCCCGTACATTTTCAACCATTTATTTATCCAAATTTGTGAATGTTATTTTTCATAAAAATAGTTATCACAAACACATTTTAAACCATGTTGGTAAATTTCCAAAAATGTGAAGGAATTAAAAGACTTTTGTTTCAATATTGCATGAAAGTTTTCCCCAAACATTATTTTAATCTTTTCATTTATATTAATGGTTATTTTTGCTGTGACGGAACCGATATTTTCATTAAAATGTATTGTTTTATTTTTATACAATACACTTTTTGTATTATTTCAGCAAATACTTTTTGAAGCTACCTCTATAACCAAAACTGAACAACGATTTTAACAGGCATGAAGTTTAGTACCAAAAGAAATTCAAAGATTTCGATTTGTCATTGTTCATTTCAGGAAAAAATACATGTTTTTTTTTTTTATTTACACCTAAGAATATAAACATTACATGCTACCCTTGACTTTTTGTGATTTTTCTGTCTTTATGTCCCGTAATATTTTAAGGGCAATGTAATCTATTCATTGTTTTTTAATGTAAAAATACAACGATGAAGAAGGATAGTATACATATATACCATGCCTTGAGAGGCTCTAGTTGAAACTATGGGTTCTGAGGTAACTTCAATAGTACTATTTTCTGAGGGACCCATAGATTAAAATGGCGCCTCGAAAAAAGGCATGGTATATTTGTTTTATATCCCTCATCTAAAACTGTCCGTTATTTGTATTCAAAGAAAGAAAACGTAGGATTCCATGGCAAGGTCCATGAATGTTTGAAAGTTGAAGCATCATTAATCATTCTATCCTAGCGAATGCAAAATTATGATTGTTAATATACAAACAAATTCAGCATTATAAATTTCCCGGATAATTGTCTAAAAAATAATCGTCCGATCATGATATCGATCTCAAATTTGACAATTCTGTGCCGTGCCGACAACTCACCAGATTTGCGTGTTATCCTATGGAAATTAGCTTTCAATCGCGATAATTGTCTGCGCGTGAAGGCGAGCTGTGAATACGCGAATCGATGGATCGATAGTATCGATACTCATTTACTATTTTGCCCTGGGGAAAATAGTAAAAATACTATTTTCACTAGGGCATATAGTACAATGACGGCATACAAAATACATAGTGGATCTATTTTTGATCACATGACGTTCTCTCGACCAATGACATGGATATAACATTCTTATGAGGGATATAATGCAGTTTAGTAACTAAAACGTATAAGTTAGTATTAAAAACTAACAATCAATGTCATTTTGAATAGTACAAAATTCATATAAACGGCTAAGTCAGAGGTCTGTTTTCATTCCAAAAACAATTGTTAACACAAGATTTTATCATTAAAATTGTGTCCTTTTCAAATGATACACTTTTTGTCTTCAATATCTCACCAACAATTACTTCTTGAAGCGCCCCCTAAACCAAAACTAACAGGCAGGAAGTTTGGTATTAAAATAAATGCAACGATTTCGATTTGTCATTGTTCATTTCAGGAAACAGAGTACATATTGGTTGGAATTTACAATTAAGAATATACTGTTGCGATTTGCAACAGTGATTATTGTGGTATTTTGTACTTTATTACGTGTAGTTACACATTCATTTAGTAGGGCCATGCACGGACCAATTCAGAATCACTTTCCCCACCCTCCTGTGCTCTGATCTGCCCAGAGTAACCGCGTCCCCTCCCTCTTTCTTGATGTGACGCTTTGCTCAGGGTTAAATCTCGCTCTTCCTATCACTCTCTCTTTTAGTCTTTCCTCATGTTTCCTCCGTCTTTGGCTACTCTTACTGGCCCTCTCCCTATTTATGACTTGTTCTTCCTAGCTCTCACTATCACCGAATATTCATGAGCATAATCGCGTCAAGGTTGTAGTAGTTTCGGTAGCTTTTCACAGCGTCCCTATTGCGTAACTCAAGGGCTAACTTCTCCCAGTATCCAAAGCTAGATGATTGATAAGACAGATTACCACGTGTTGCTCTTGTGTTAGACTACTTGTCCCTATATGAGCTAGTGCTGGATGATTTGGATATGAGTACTTGTAAATTGTAATGAAATTGAAGCTCCCTGGTTATACAGACTGTCCCAGATAAAACGAAACCGGGTTTCATGGCAGAAATTTTCTGTCATAATGAATAATTTCCTTGATGATATAGATATGTCTGAACAGCTCGGTGTCTCTTATTTCATTTGATGTACAACTTATGGCACATAATTCAAGCATGACTGAATAAGAACAATGGAAAGTGGTGTTACCAATATTCCATTTGCACGCATACATTTTAAGTTTGGGCGAGTTTTAAGGGTTGTAAACATACTTATTTAAAAAAAGGACAAACACCACATAAAAGTTCATATTTTTATCTTTTACATGACACAACATGCTCAAAAAAAAAAAATTTATGCCAGAGAACGAGTACAATGAAAACATGCCTGATATCTGCCCCAATGAGTGAAAGTTGAGTAAGAAGTCGCTCAGCTTTCCTTACTTAGCAGCTGACAATGGACGTTGATGCATGAGTGAATTTACACAAACATGGAGATCAGGAAAAACATGGGAAACAGGCTAGATCAGGAAAGTTAGTCATTTGGGCTGGAATCAAGCATGTTTTCATTGTACTCGTTCTCTGGCATAAATCATTTATTTTTTGATCATGAGGTGTCATATAAAAGATAAAATTATGAAGTTTTATGCGGTGTTTGTCCTTTTTCAAAATAAGAACGTTTACTACCCTTAAAACTCACCCCAAAACCTCACCCAAACTTGCAATTTCTGCGTGCAAATGGAATGTTGGTAACACCACTTTCCATCGTTCTAATTCAGTCATGCGTGAATTATGTGCCATAAGTTGTATATCAAATGAAAGAAGAGACACAGAGCTTTTCAGATATATATATATCATCAAGGAAATTATTCATTATAACATAACATTTTTGCAATGAAACCCGGTTTCGTTTTTTTCTGGGACAGTCTGTATGTTTCATGCTATAGACTATAGTGTATTCTTTCACCCGATTCACAAAAAGCACACTGTATGCCACCGTAAAAGGTGACAAAAGGCACACGGTATAATACTGAAGGGATGACATATTCTGTAATCTGATGGACACGGTGGGTTACCGTCCCTTTCCATAATCTGTCTTCCAACCATGCCGACTGCATTATAACGTACTGTAAATGTGTACAGTGATCCTATCTTAATAGTCTATTTTCAGACCCGTTTATGAATAATTCATGCACTGCATGAGCAATTGACCACATTCCTCACAAATGGACAAATAAGATTAATTGTTGCAAATTAAAAGAGACAAGGTTAAAATTAGTCTATAGCCTACGTACTTGCCTACAAAATTTATGATTCCAGCCTATAGGTCTAGAGGTCTTCCTTCCTCTCCTCCTCTCTCCACCCCACACACACCCTCCTCGTCCTTCCCCACCCTTGTCCCTCCTCTCCCCACCCTCACACTCCCTCCCTCTTCCTTCCCCGCCTCCTTCTCTCCCCTCCCCGCCCACACACACCCCCTCTTCCTTCCCCGCCTCCTTCCCTTATCTCCCCACCCACACACACCATCCCTCTTCATTCCCCGCCTCCCTCCATCCCCTCCCCACCCATACACACCGTCCCTATTCCTTCCCCGCCGCCTTCCCTCCTCTTCCCACCCCTCACACCCTCCACGTCCTTCCCCACCATTGTCCCTCCCCTCCTGACCCCCACACCCTCCCTCTTCCTTCCCCACCTCCTTCCCTTCTCTCCATCCCCTCCCCACCCACACACACACCCTCCTTCTTCCTTTCCCGCCTCCTTCCCACCTCTCCCCACCCACACACACCATCCCTTTTCCTTCCTCACCTCCCTCCATCCCCTCCACACCCTCCCCCTTCCTTACCCGCCTCCTTCCCTCCCCTCCACACCCACACACACCTGCCCTCTACCTTCCCCACCTCCTTTCCTCTTCTCCCCACCCCCCCCACACACCCTCCCTCTTCCTTCTCCATCTGCCCCCATCCCCTCCACACCCCACACACTCCCTCTTCCTGCCGCGCCTCCTTTCCTCCCCTCCTCACCCCACACACCCTCCCTCTTCGTGCCCCACCTCCTTCCCTCCCCTCCCCACCCCACACACCCTCCCTCTACCTTCCACGCCTCCTTCCCTCCTCTCCCCACCCCCACACACCCTCCATCTTCCTTTTCCACCTGCCTCCACCCCCTCCACACCCCTACACACACACTCCCTCTTCCTTCCCCGATGAATAAATGATAAAATGTTTGAAAATATACAAAACATATTTAGGTCAAACCGTTTACAAATAATGAATGTGCACACTAATACAGATAAACAGAAGTCAACATGCATTTGGTTTGCAGGGCCCCTTTATTCTTTATGCTTAGGGAACGTTCAAGTTGACAATTTCTAAAAATAGATTTTGTATGAAATCACTCATCACTCTTATTGGATAAAGAATACTTCCATGTTTTTTTATCTGTTTCATCTTCTGCACACATGCAAACCACACCCAATTACATGCAAGTCACAAACGAAACAACCTCGAACTTCCAAGTCATAATTATAAAAAGAGGCGCTGGACATCACGATTTAAAGAAAAATGAATATTTATTATAGATGATCCTTGTTAACCTAGCAACATCATTCTTACAGGATTCTAGATGAGTGCTCACATTAACTGTGCGTATATGCATTTGAACTTCAATCCCTGTAACAATGACAATTCAGGCATGTAGAAATGTACATAAACATAAAATAATAATAATAATTAATAATAATATAAAAATGATATATTCAATATATTTTTCAAACAACAAATAAGTTGACATGAACATAATTAATCCCAATTACTATACAGTGGAACTTCGTTATAATGAGGTCAGATATAACACAATCCCGCACTTATAACAGGGTGCTTTTCTCGGTCCCACAGCTCTTAGTATTTCTTTGTTTTTTTTACCCTGATATAACAAGGTAGTTTTCACAGTCCCAAGGACCTCGTTATAACAAACAATGTTTACAGGACTTGCTGTAGGACAAATATTAGTTTACTCATGCAACTTTGGTTTTAATTACATTTTAAAGTTCAATAAATATATGTGAAATAAGAATCATTCAATTTCAAATGTGCTCACAGTTGTACAATTTGATATCAAAATATTTTATTTATACAGGGTGGCCCTTCAAAAAAAAAAAAACAGAACGGGACACTTATTATTATATTACTATTAATTTATTATTATTAAGTTACTAAGTAAACATGTCATTCGGTCGGATAGGGTGTAATTTCTAATAAACAACAATACCAAGAAAAGTACGTTTAGACATGCATTTTTTTAATGGTGCTTTGAGTCAATGCTTGATGAAGGAAAAGTCTTACTGGCTGTTATATTTTAGGCCCATTTAGACAGTGGGCCAACACGTCAATATGTCTTCAACAATTGGTTTTCATAACCTTTATTTGGGGAGGATGTAAAATGTGTTGCATAATGGACAATTATGGACAATAGCTAAAACTCTTTCTCACAAGCACAAATGTTGTGCATTTTGGAAAAACATGCATCTCCATGAAGTGAACATTTTTGCATATAATTAGCAAATAATAATGCACATGTTACATACATGCATGTACATGTTAATGTAATGTATACATTTCAAACAAAATTAAACATAAAATGGCCTCACTGAACTGAAAACTAAAATTAACAATAGTTATTTTAATCCGTCAAGAATAAACACTCAAATTGGCAACATCTTATTTTAACTTGCCATGTTTTACAACTAAATATACAATTGTTCCAAGTTCATCAAAACTACAGTCTTCTTTTTTTTTGCCTAGTTGCCAATTTGATGTTACACAGTGAAAAATAGCGTGTTACCAATTTGAATATTAGAAACAGTCACGAAACTCAAGATGCAAAAAAAATTAAAAATATAATTCATAGCAAATAATTTTAATTAAAAGGTACAATAATAAAGTAGTCTTAGAGCACAATTATTTGTATCACTTGAAACTTTCATTTCATCTATATTCCATACCTGTAAGTTCTTTGCTATATATCAAGTGTACGTTTACAAAAAAAAACAATGGTAAATTACTAATTATTGAATGCATAAACTGCACTTGTAAAACTGCAAGTTGACATTCCATTTAAATCCACTTGAGAATAATAAATATTTCAGGACACAAACACTCAAATTAGGCAATTGGCAACACTAAAGTGGCAATTCCTAATTCTAATTTGACTGACAAAAAAAGGTTGATTGATTTCAAGTTCACCGTAAGTTCTGTATTATACCTGTATTGCCAATTAAAAGATTAGAGTTTGATGACGATTTCCGTGTAAAATTCCGTGTAGAATTCCAGAGAGTGACATGGGACAAAACCAATTGTTATCACCTTGAAGATATCAAACTTAGATAATAGAAGATCTTTTGTTACTATGGACACACCATATTACTAGTGGTGTTGATTCAACCGCAGTTTCTCTGTTGTTACCTGAAATCTATTTTGGTTAAAAATATGATATCAAAGGCGTAGTTTAGTTTTGGTAGAGAGGGAGCTGCACATCACAAATTTGTGTGAGGTAATCAAAAACTTAGTGTTGAATTTGGGAGAACATGCCATTTTAATAGTAGAATAAACTTTTTTCATCAAAATTGACCCAGAAACGCCATATCTATTTGATCTGATAATTATTTGGGGCCTCAATAATTCGATTATTTTTTCAAAAAATAAAAAATGATTGCACTTTTTTTAATAATTGTCAAAATAACTTTTAAAATAGTTGTTGATCTTTCTATTTAATCATCATTACAATACAATATCACATGCATAATGTAATCATCATTTCAAAAAAAAATAATTTTGTATGACAATGGTTGAAACCAATGCCATTTTAGAAAAGCGCCCTCTTGTGTAAAAAAATGACTCTTTTTGAATAATGACAGGCGTTTTACTTAGTCGTTTGTAATTTTGTATACATTTTCGAGCATGGTGGAGTTGTGACAATTATTTTATAATGTTACTGTCCAGGTTTGGTTACTAAAGTTCAGCCTTACCAAAACTAAACTACCCCTTTAATAATGTTTGTATTTCCTGAATGAACCTACCTTCTATGAAACTTGATCAATCAGAAATCATGTTTAAAGTTAAATACCAGCTTTGGTCAAATTTAATTTTATTAACCAAAACGTGCACCATTACGGAACAAAGTAATAGTTTATAACTTCACGATGCTCGAAAAGTATACATAATTACAAATGACTAAGTAAAACCGTTGTTATCATTCAAAAAGAGCTGTTACAACTCGTCGATGGGCAATTAAAAGGACAAATTGACGGTACCGATAGCAAAAAACGATACATACTTTTTTTGAAGAAGCAACATTTTGGGCAATTATTTTCTTTAAATGCAAAATTCAGTAACTATGTTTAGTGAAAAGGTTAGGTAGGCTTTATAGCTACCAAGTCGTTTAATTTGGCGTATGCTCTGTTCTTTTTAACAGAGTTATTACGCATTTCTTATATTGTCCTTATTACACGCGATATGATGCGCCGATATCGTTCACGCAAAAAGGACAATAATACAATTGCCTTTTTACGCGCATTGATAATGCACAGCCAATGCGCGCGACTTGGCGCGATAATGGGCAACAAAAAGGGCAAATACGCGCACGAGGTGCGCGTTGAGTCGTGTATGCCAAACATGCAAAAGGGTCATTTCGTCGCCGCTTCAATTAAAATTGGCTAAACTTGTGGCCTTACGTATGTGCAGATATTGTAACCAATACTATGTTTTTACGGACAAGTAGTCAAATAACACACTTCATTTGTTATAAGTGTATTTATTCTTATCTAAATAACACCGCTCGGCAGTTCGTGAAAAACGTTATTGTCCTTTTTGTTGCCCAAATACGCGCAATTATTTCAATTTGTCCTTTTGTTATTTTTGATTTTCTCAAAAAGTAGGGCATATATGGGGATTCTAAATATATCATCGGATAGGTATTAAAGTACTCTATCTGAAAATAAAATAAAAACAAAATCGATATTTAACGATAATATCGGCCAATTTGCCCTTTTAATTGCCCAGCGACGAACTTACAACGCAAGGGGTGCTTTTTAAAACAAAATAACAAACATTGGTTTTAGTCTTTGTTCTTACAAAATTGTGCATTTAATGTTTTACTCAATAGAAATATCATCAACGACTTTTTAAAAAGCTATTCAGATTGTTTTTACAGTAGTCTACGAGCATTTTTTATTTATTTCAAAGCCTCAACAATTTAAAATCTAACCGTCCTGATATCTGTCCAGGCCGGACCGATATAATAATTTACCAAATATATCAATTAGTAGGCGGTTTCCCGGCAAAATTTGTAACGCCCCGTATTAGTAAAAACATATTCTTTTATATGATTGGTAGTAAGAGCTTCAATTTCATTTTTTGAGAGGGGGGCGTTTCCAAAGTCTTGAGATTACAAGGAACAATCTACGGCTCTTTGAAGATGTCGAAGTGTGCTTCACTACGATAACGGTGGTCGAAATCATTGTCACATCCGCGTCTACATCAGACCGTACCATTCTTGCCGTGACTGTCGCTGAAATGGGTGCTATGTCCGCCCTGACACATCAAAGCTGTCCTGATGGTGACTCCGATTGCTTAAAGGTAGTTCAGATTCGTCAAATGAGATGCGCGGCGCCATCTTGCATACGCGTTGCGCACGGTGCGTAATGCACGTTAGCTCAGTGTCATACGGTGCGCGCAAACTAACCCAGTTCAAAATGGCGACCCGCTATGTAGCATCCCCACTCTTGATGCCCTTTAATTCATCACCTCATCCAGTCCAATGGTTGAAACTGGCTCCACGGCAGGCCCCACTCTGCAAATACCCTGGCTGGATGGAGAGCAGCTGTAGTAAAAAAACAAATACGTACTTCATATAATTTTGTATAGACTCAAATGCATTTGAGCCATTGGCATTGTCCCATTGTCACTGACACTAATCATTAAATTGTTATCTCTGGTTCGAAAATCTACTGTTTTAGTTTTTAAATTCAATCTAAATACGTTATTACAAAGAATCTAAGTCCCATACAGGTTTACCAAATGAGGAAACTGACATTTCAACAGGAGACTGGCATTAAAGTGTGTACTTTCAAGTTCATCTCCGACTCGGAATGGATGAAAATTTGAAGACATAATGTATGGATGGGTTTGCACTACGAGTAGTACAATTTCCAGTAAATGTACATTTTTCATAAAATTTTACAGCATATTACACGGCTATCCCATTGACGGACCTCAAATTAGAAATCATATTTGGCAACTTTATCCATCCTAGGAACCGAAAGACTCGGCATGCTCTAACAATGCACAAAACCGCTGCCAGTCTATAAGCACAGTATCCATTTCAATGTGGAAAAGAGAGCCGGGGAAAATCATAGATAGGCCTATTTGCCATAACATGTACCGGTACTCATTTTTACGCTTCCTCTTTGGCCAAGAAAAAATGTGGCATGAGCAAATGTGTCATGAAAATAAACATACCTTAAGTTCTTAGTGTTCTTTCTGCTCCACTGGAAAAGTGAAATGTGCTCTCATGCCGTCAACAGTTCCATGATCTTGAATTAGTCCTAAAAAAATGTATATATAAATCGGAACAAAATTTGAATTATAAAGAGAATTCATTTCAAAAATATAAACTGGTTATTGGCAAATTTAAAATTAGATACATTTTGGAAAGCTTTATGATTAAGGGCTCTGATGTTTAAATGAAACTGTAATTCATTATGCATGTGAATCTCCTCGTCAACTTAAAACTCTCACTCAGTTATCAAATTGCATGTGTGAATTTCCTTAAGATGGAATGTATGTGTGTAAATTGTTAACAGTTGGCTTTTATTTGATTTATTTGCTCCAACATATTTGAAATCGGGTATAAAACCGGCAAAGTTCATTCAGTGGTTGAACATGAAATCAATATCTGAGAGAATGAACAACACAATGTTGCTGTCATGACAAGTTCAATGCAAATCTTTCACAGCTTAACATAAACTAAACAAAAATGTATTTTCAACTGATCATAGTCAATTTCATCACTCACATAACATTCTAAAATTAACTAATTCTGCATTTGTTTCTTAGACTATATCACAAATCAAGAGGTCCTCATAACTGGCAGGCAATACAAAATGTTAGTACTTAGGAAAGTATTTGGTACTACAAGTACTAGTATGATTGAGAGACCCCCAAAATCTGCACCCCAATACATTTCTAACAGTTTTAGACTTAAACATGGGACAAATTTCTTGAAACTTTATTCACCCAATGAGAAAATAGTGCAGATTCCGCTGCGATTTTCAGATTTGCAATGTATTAATTGATTTTTGAAATAGCGGTTACAAACGCACGCATTGTTTTTTAGCTTCACAAGTTCGAAGTGGTTTTAATACCGGCACCCCCTCAATATTTACGTACGTAAACGTTTGTATATCGAGTCAATGGCGTAGCTCGCGAGCATGCGCGCCGTACACGGCGCTCCCTTGTCTTTGTCAAAATTTACGCGCGGTTTTGACAAAGACTCGGAAGCATGCTCGCGAGCTACGCCATTGACTCGATGTACAAACGTTTACGTACGTAAATATTCGTACATATACATCGTGAACAAGCTGCGCCGGCAATCTCGTAAGCGCTTGCAATCTCCTAATACATGTAGTTATCGATAAGACGTTATTGAACAAGCGCTAGAGTTCTCGTTCCTATACTCAAGAAAACTATTTTTTTGCTCGAACTACCCATTCAAAATTACCTTGCTTTTAAATATGGATATTTGTTGCTTTGGTACTCATTTATTTTCTCAAAATATGTTTTTTGGGATTTTTTTGCCGATCTTTTCCGATCTTCCGATTTTTCTGCATGATCGGAAAATCGGCAGAAACGATCCGATCAGGCCTGATCGGATCGGAATCGGATGCCGATCCGATAATCGGTTACAGCGTTAGCTTGAAGTTTTAAGAAATCACTTCTTCACCTTCAAACTAAAGATCATATATTCTCATTATTCTAAAATGGGAATTAAAAGTACCTTTTACATCAGAAAGCTCAAGGTAAGTTTCAAAATGTGTTCTATTCTACCCTCCCACTATCCACAGTTGGCTTATTTGGTTAGATAATGCTTTATTATAGCTAAAAATATTTTTACATCTTTGGTAATCTCACAAACTTGTTTACTGTGCATTATATATTATATAATGGTCTCAGTCTTAGAGTGCGTACGAGTCGCGGTCAGTGCTAGATGAAAATTCCAACTGTACCGTAGCTATGATCAGCGCTGTGCGTAAGCACAGCGCTGTGAAGCGACGTCGATCGAAACTTGCAGGGATTTTGCGATGAGGTGTTTTAGCACCTTTAACCATCTCATTTTTAAATGTTATCTACTTCTAGTACCGACTGAAACCCCCAACCTACCGTACATCATATTTTATTTCTTTAAAAAGAATGATAACTTACCTCAAATTGATGATTTATCTCGTAGTGCTTGTTAGAATCCGGCTTTTTTTTTCGATCGCTGCAATAATGACGGCACCCCATACTCATCGCGGCAATAATGACGTCACCTCAAAACTCATCGGCATCGTGTGCGATGCCGATGAGTATTATTGCAGCGATCGAAAAAAAAAGCCGGATTCTAACAAGCACTACGACTCGAGATAAATCATCAATTTGAGGTAAGTTATCATTTTTTTAAAGAAATAAAATATGATGTACGGTAGGTTGGGGGTTTCAGTCGGTACTAGAAGTAGATAAAATTAATAAATGATATGGTTAAAGGTGCTAAAACACCTCATCGCAAAATCCCTGCAAAGTTTCGATCGACGTCGCTTCACAGC
Organism: Echinarachnius parma; assembly: GCA_037951105.1. NCBI lineage: Eukaryota > Metazoa > Echinodermata > Echinoidea > Clypeasteroida > Echinarachniidae > Echinarachnius > Echinarachnius parma. The sequence goes on from JBAMJV010004084.1 coordinate 66,757, forward strand.
GCTGATCACAGTTAACTGTACCGATGAGTTATCCTAGATCGACAAATCTATCGCTTTCATGGCCTTTTTGACATTATTATTGTTATTTTCACTGTCGGCATTCTATCCGACAGTGAAAATAACAATAATAATGTCAAAAAGGCCATGAAAGCGATAGATTTGTCGATCTAGAGTTTTGTTATCCATGTCTTATATCACTTTAATAATACAATTTGTTTCTGGCAATATTTTTTATTCATATCTCATATGATACTACATGCAAAATCTTAGATTGTAAATACAGTCAATGCATTCATAATGGCATTATTAATGCCTTTATTAATGCCTTGCCCTTGCATCTGCAGTTCTGCACTTAACTTCATACTAACATAAACAATGAATAGGTGGGACTGGGACTGAACTCACCGGAATTACTGGATTTCAGTCTTCATCGTCTTAATCTTGTATTTTGCCCACTCACTGCCATTGTGCTTCCTTATTCTAGGATTACAGATTATGTCTACAAGCCCTCTCTCTCATCCATGGTGTTATATTAGCTGAGGACTCTCAAAATACTGTATAACAGTGCAGTGACGGCCGGCTGATAACAAGAAAATAACAATAGTTTTATAATACTGTATGGTACGGCGTACTATACTAGTACTGCAGCTCTATGCCTTTAAATTTCCCTAGAAAAATACGGCTAGTCAGCCGCCCGTAGATGGCGTACTTTCACTTGTTTACACGGTGAAATATATTTTTAATAAGCGTGAATCATTTCATGCATTACTGTATTTTGAATGTCGAGGCAAATTAACTGTATAACAAGTTGTACGAATGACAACAAACATTAAATAAATATTATCTTACTGTATATGACAATAAGCAATTTTGTAAAAGAATTGATACTGGTTATTTTCTGAACATTTGTAAAGAAAATTGATAAAAAAACGTGTTCTGAATTTCTAAAACATAATCAGCACACATGATCTCAAATTAAAAATAGAACTGACAAGCATTCTGACATAATTTAGTTTTAGTTCATAACGTAATATTACACATCAGTGCTTGGATAGGAAAAATCTTTGCTTGAACTCATCTACATATCGCAGCTGGTTGAATTCACATTATGATCTATTCAACAGATGATATTACTTTGTCTTTTATGACGCATTACATTCAAGCTAACTCTTGTTGTGTTTTATCGACTTTCCCGTTCTCCTGCAGAAACACTCAATCCGTCGGATAGGATGATTAATGGACGTCCCGTGTATAAGATAAATTAGTGACACCAATAACTTAGTTAAACTCTGCCTCGAATATAGTGAGGTGTTATTTTGTTGACAAAAGTTTCACATCAGGTGCACATTACAACTAAATTAAAGTAGCCTAATTATTTTAATGAAGTCATGAGTTTCAGCTCGTAATGACACGCCTTTCTAGTGCATCAGTTGTAAACATCCGTCATATTATCAATATGAGGACTCAGCTGTATATCCAAATACATGTATTATTCTTTCGATTTACAGGAATTTCTAAGGAAATAAAATCCCTTATTGCGCATTGCTTTGATCAAGATGATATGTTGACTATCCTTCCAGTTAGATAACAACAAGCATTCCTCAATTGAAATTATTTTCGTTTCGCTATCAAAAATAATTTTGTTTACTGACTCTATATTTAGAGTAAGCCTTGTATGATTTAAGAGACATTTTATTTTTAGTGTGGTAAATAATTGTAAACATAGTTGCGAGGGAAGACAAAGCAAAGAACAAAAGTTACATTAAAAGGTGTGTCAATTTATTACCTACAATCATAGGCGATCACGGACGGGGGGGGGGGGGGGGGGGGGGGGAGGGGGGGGGGGTGGGGGGGGGGGGGTATGCCCTACCCCACTCAGAATTATCCCATACAAACAACACATTTACTAACATGACTAACTACAAGTCCGTTTAGTGGGGTATAGTGTAGATGTCATGACTGACTTGACAAGTAGTCGGGGCTCAAGTCCATTATTCTCCTTCTAGTCAGCTTCTTAGACTACCCTCCATTCGAGGGGTTCCGGCAGGGGCAGGGGCAGGGGCCGTGGAACAGTTTTGAAAGTGTGTGTGTGTGGGGGGGGGGGGGGGGGGGGGGCTGACCACATTTTGACTGTTATGTTGTTCTGTGCTTATTTTTCAAGCCAAAAGAAAAAGAAAGTTCCGCGGTCCCCGTTTGGTAACTCCAAGTTCATGTATTATGCCCATATTTCGTAGGTTTTATTCTTCATAAACCCCTTAACTCCCGTATCACGATTTTCGTTGCTCAAAAGACCCTATATTTCGTGCTTGTAGTCAGCTATTAAGACCCCCCTCCCCCCCCCCATTTCAGATTTCCATGCTGCCAATTATTGTTGATGTGTGTGTATGCTTCTACTGTTACCACAATCACCACTACCACCAGTACCACTCCCTCATCTCTACAACCACCACCTCCATTACAATCACCATTATATACCCCTAACACCCTCACTACCATCAGCATAACCAGTACTTATATATAACCAATAGAAATAATAATAAATTACATTTATATAGCGCATAATATGAATTAACATCTTTATGCGCTTTACAAAAAGAACAAGTTAATATAACAATAAAAAGTGGTGTGGGAGTGGGTCGGACTGACAACAAAAACAGGTCGCATCCGGGATGGGTGGGATGAGGGGAGCAATTGAGGAGTTCCCTCCTTCCCCATCCCATCTCACACCACAATGAGTTTTATTAAATTGTTCTTTTATGCTTGTGTAATTTTGTTTTAAGACCAAAAAATGTGTTTGTGTATGTGTGTGTCTGTGTGTGTGTGTGGGGGGGGGGGGGGGGGGGGCGTGGTTCTGCAACCTCTGGTACTATGACGACCACCTCCACTACTGCTACCACTATAACTATTATACCACTACATAACAATACCGCCACTAACATCTTTACTAAACCACCTCCAATACCCTCACCACCCTACCAAATCCACTACTCACCAGAACATATACCACTTTTACCTCCATCACCACAAACATTGCTTTCAATAACTTGAAAAAAAAAAAGAAAAAAAAACACAAACAGGATCACCACAACAACAACCACAACCAAAACTTCCCATACCATCTTCAACTAACAGCGTTTTGTTTGTTTTAGGTTGGGAATACACGCACATTTTTGCTTGTAAAACTTCACACACATTTTTGCATGTATGCATATTTATGTCAAGTCTTTTATGTTCAGTAAACGTAACTACCAACACTACATAATTACACTAATTAAATGTATGACACACATATGCACAAACCAATTAAACACAGAGAAACTGACATTTGTATTTTCATTGCATGAAATGAACTTTGATAGTCTCAGAAGAGAATCATTTACAACAGATCAATTTGCATTACCGAGTATGCAAAGCATACACAAATGTTCACAATTACTTGATGAAGAGGAAATATCGACAATGACAATATTTAAGTTTCAAATCTCTTAGAAAATTATTATCAGAATCACAACCAAAAAGTAAGCCCCCTCCCCTAATCAAAATAGCGTAACTTTTTAACTAATAAATTTGAGTAACACAGTTTGGGAGGATTATTTCTTAACTTATGGGCTAACGTCTCCGTGAAAATAAACTTGGTCCGCCATGCCATGCATGAATTAGCACACATCACAGGCGACAATGTCACTTTTTAAAAGTCACAAGAGTCAATAAGTGATAATCTTCATAAGTGAAAGTCATTTATGAACCATATTATACACATAATCTTAGGTGCATTAAAACCAAAAAAGTGTTCCAAATGATCCATAAATCATTTTGAGTGCGTTTCAGACCATTTTGAGCATTAAACAAAATTGCGGAACATAAGCATACCTTCATAACCAAAGATCAATTTAAAGCACATACATTTCATGTAAGAAGGCAAGAAGCCAACATTTATTCATTTCAATCAAAGATAAAAATACAAAATATATACAGATACATACATAAATGCATACATATATTTTAACAATTTAGCATAAGCCATATAAAAATTAATAAAATGAAATGAAAGAACTTTAAAAAGGCCATAGGGCCTTGTGAGTAAATTCTCAGGAAGTCGTATTATTTCAGTTTGGCACAATTAATAAAATGATAATTCACAATCAACAACAATAACAAATAATAAAAAAGAATCTTATTTAAGAGGATCAAATGTATATTACAATATCAATAATTTTGTAGAAAATGGTGTTTGAGCGATTTTTTAAATAATCTTAAATTAGAATGAGACCGAATAGAACTTGGTAACATATTCCAAACATTTGGCAGATTGAACCGAACAGATTTTTTAGCAAGAGTTGTGGTAACTTTATACATATGAAATGAATTACCTATGCGGGTCCGTATGTATGAATATTTTGATTAAGACAAAACATCTCTGAAATATTTAAAGGTAATACATTTTGAAAATAATTAAAGCAAGTAATAACATGTAGTACAAAAATAAATCATAAAACTTCAGAAAGTTCAACATTTTAAATAATGGAGCTGAATGAGCTAAGTAATTACTTTCTGTACAAATTCGTACGGCCTTTTTCTGTAACTTTAATAATGAGTCTATAACAAATTGAGAGGAATTTCCCCATACAACAACACAATATGACAAATGGGGCAAAATAATTCAAAGAATTATATAAATATTTCAATGCGAACAAGGGTAAGTAATGCTTAAGTTTATACAAAATTCCAATGCACTTAGAGACTTTATTAATTATATATTCAGTATGTACGCTCCAAGTTAAATGTTTGTCAATAAATACACCAAGGAAATTAACGCTATCTGATTTTTGTAACGAGTTTGAACAAATAGCTATTTCAATATTTTGAAGTGTATTTAATACAGGACTATATTTATTTAAAAATGGAACAAAGTGTGTTTTCTCAAAATTAACTAAAAGTCATCAGCATGTCTTCAGCATATAATACAAAATCAAATTTATCAGAGGATTTAATTATATCATTAATATATAATAAGAATAACAGGGGGCCTAATATAGAACCTTGGGGTACACCTTGTTGGATTGGGGTTTGAGTTGATGAACAATTAGCAAAATGTGTATTAAAGGAGTTCCACGAATACCATAATAATTTAATTTATACAACAATATATCATAATCTACTATATCAAAGGCCTCTGATAGGTCCATACAAATCACTATCCCATAATTATTCAAAGTAATAGCAGAAACAATTTAATTTTGTAAGTCAATTAATGCATGGGCTGTAGAATGATTACGCCTAAAACCATATTGATTATTACAAAGAATGTTAAAGTTACTAAGAAAATAAACAACACGATTAAATACACATTTGTCAAGTAACTTAAACAAACATGGTAAAATAGAAATGGGACGATAATTTTTCAGTAAGTGAGAGTCACCTTTCTTGTAAACAGGTACAATTTTAACAATTTTTAATTGTTGTGGTACTAAGCCAGTTTCCATAGACTTATTAAAAATATAAACCAACGGTTTTGCAATTTGATGAATAATCCTTTTTATAATAGAAACTTTTAAACAATCATAATCATAAGAAAAAGTATTATTCATGTCACTGGTAAACTTGTAAAACTATAAAAGTCCAAGTGCACATCATGACGTGTCTAAATTTAAAAATAGCCCTAGAATCCAAACGCCTTACCAAAAATCAATGATTATGGTATCATTTTGTTGGAAAAGAAATGTTCTACTCAATTAAATACAAACAATGACATTTGATCGATGATGTTGATGAAATTAACGATTGTAGGTGTTGTATGTGGCAAAAAATGTCACAATGTAAGTTAAATAAAAAGTTTTTACCTTTTGCACTTTACTTCACCATGACATTGCAACATCCTATTTGTTTTCAAATACAGTCAACTCTGTATTAGTTTAATCCGTTGGGGTTGAATGAATTGCTTCATCTAAGAAAGAAATTGATAACATCTTTGACTTAGGCGATTATTAGACTTATGCAAATTCGACTTAAGCAGAGTTGACTGTAGGTCTACTTATACAGTACTATCTGTATAGTCTGAACTCATAAAAATATGCAGACATATCGTCAATATTTTCCGATGCAGTCTATGTACGACATCGCTGTAAGAAATACCCCAATTCTCAGTACAAGTCGCTTCATGAAGGCTTCATTACCCCAACGAATTAGCTGTGCCTTTGCGTAGATGGCCCGGTCAAAGACAACAGCAATGCTTTCCAGCTGTAGTTGGTATGGTCAAGACAGTACCCATATCTGTTGGGCTTGCATCTATGATGGATAAATATCCAATCTTGGAGTTTGGCCGACTTGATCCCTTGACGCCATCTCAGAAAATGGCAAATGATTAAGAATGACCCCAACTTAGTTCATCCAGTTTTTGTATTCACCTGTCCGACAGTCAAATATCTAGTGAATGCCTTGTAGCATGAGAGGTGGTATCGTAACTCAATGGCTACACAGTCTCAACCTTTGATGTGCCTTTAGATATCTTCATTGGGTTTGTTCTCAGCTGCCTTTATCAAACAGTCACTCTACGCACATCATACTTATTTCCTTTACAGCTAGACGCACTGACGATCGAGGAAGGAGGATCTTGCTGAATGCCCGCTACGAGTTCGATCTTAGTCTCTTCTGCGGAGGATCTGTTGATGATCTTCCATCTCCCAGGTCTCCATTTGCCCTTTAACAAATGAAAGACAGAAAAGAAAGAGGTGGAAACAAAGAGGAATTAAGTACTAACAAAACTAGATGGATCTTCAATTATGCCTCCGCCATCACGCAATTTTAAAGTGATCCATGTAAATTATCATGCCCAAATAAACATGCGCTGAATTTATAAGGCATATTTGCATATATTTTTAGTCATGTGACCGTGACCTTTGAACTCATGACCCGAAAATCTAATCACATCATTGGCTCTCCAAGATACATACATAAACCAAGATTGGTCTGAATCCGCCAATCGGACCATGAGATCATGAGCTACTTTTGCATGTATAATGAGCCCTGTGACCTTTGACCTACGGAACCCAAAATCTAATCAGATCATTGGCTTCCCGAGATACATACATATATACTAAGTTTGGTAAAAATCTGTCCATTAGTTCTTGAGATAACGCAAGAACAAGCTATTTTTGCATATTAGTGAGCCCTGTGACCTTTGACCTCATGACCCCAAAATCTAATCAGATCATTGGCTCCCCAAGATACATACATATACCAAGTTTGGTAAGAATCCATCATTAGGTTCTTGAGATAATGCAAGAACAACCTATGTTTGCATATACGATGAGCCCTGTGACCTTTGACCTCATGACCCCAAATTATAATCAGATCATTGTCATTCCCATATGTACACTCATACCAAGTTATTCTTGAGATATCGCGAGAATGAAAACGGGACGTACGTACAAACGGACAGACGTACGGATGGATGGACAACCCGAAAATATAATGCCTCCGGCCACTTCGTTGGTGGAGGCATACAAATAATAAATCAAAGAAACAAATGTCTTTACATAATAATTAGACAAATAATCAAATAGAAAACAAAATGAAGTCTGCAGTTGCTGTCAAGTAAACTGATGTTATGAAGAAGAATTAGCTTTTTATCAAATTTTTCAAGAACATAATGTATAGTGCACCAAGGACTGATAAATGTTAAATGCCCATCTGATAATCGGTTACAGCATTAATACAAAATGTTAGAATATTATGTTAGAAAAATTATCAAAACTACACAAACAAATATAAACACTGATAGCTGATACAAAATTTATTTTAAGAATTTAAGTACCGTATCTGTTTCTTTTCCAGTGCAGCCAAAGCTCTCCTAACCTTAGAGATGTCTGTGAAGTGGCTGTAGTAAGAGCTGAAAATGATGATAGAACAGGGAATAGAGGTTAATATATTGCCTTCCTTTTTTTCACTGTGGTATATAATGTATGTATCCTTGTAAATGAGCTTACAAAGGGCACTTTGTCATCAATGATCACAGCTCCTGATCCAAATTTTAAGACGAAAGAAGAAAGAGCATCAGAATTATTTAACATATATACAGCAGGACACCACATATTTGTTTTTTGCTGGCAAACCAGACTCTATCTTTCCTAGAGGCCCTGAAGAGAAATTTCCTGCCCCAAGACTTTTATTTCATGAACAAAGTCTGCACTATTCAAAATATCACTCTGTCCAGATAAAACTGTGATTTTAGATGAAGCCTGACATGGGAGAAAACAATAATTTTAAGATTTTGTCAATGACAGGTTGAAAATATCCTTGCCCTATTAGGCCACCAAAATATGACTTCTGCAATAACACTCGCCCCAGTCCAGTTTGAGTGTCGAGTCATGGTATACGGTCACTGTTCCCACCCATATAAGTCAAGGGGTCAACTGCATATGCTGCAGTAACCCCTTCCTCTGTTGCCATGTAAAATACTAAGTTAAAGCTGCACTCATTGTTTAAGAACTCAAACTTGATGTTTTTCACACCATTGTTCAATGTGATGCTGACATGAATAGGTCTTATATTTGGCTTTGCCTTTGTTATGTTTATCTTAAAAGTAGTTCAAAGCTGGCTGCCAAGAATTATTTATAGTCACAAGCCGATCTACATTCTTTGTTTTACTTTGGAATGCAATCTACTGGGCAGAATCATAAACATGTAAACAACTGGTCTACTTTGGTATTTAGAAGGCAATAATGTTTTGTCCCTTTGAAGAGATCCAATATAGATTAGATATTCACAAATAGGAATTAAAAGTACTTTTTACATCATAAGGCTTGCTGTACATGTCAAAATGTGTTTAATTTTATCCTACTACTATCCACAGATGTTTTTAAAATGAAATACTTTATTATAGCTAGAAATATTTTACCATTTTTTGTTAATCTTGTTAACTGTGTTTACTGTGTTAACTTTATTACATAATTGTGTTAGAGTGCACTGTTCCCCCCGCCCCCATTCTACTTACTAAACCGGTATTCGTATTATATATCGTATTAATAATGCATATTTGAATATATATTGAGTCATGTGACCTTGACCTTTGACATCATGACCCCAAAATCTAATCACATCATTAGCTCTCCAAGATACATACATAACCCAAGTTTGGTCCGAATCCGTCAATCGGTCCTTGAGATAACGCGATCAAAATCTATTTTTGTATATAATGAGCCTGTGACCTTTGACCTCATGACCCTGAAATCTAATTAGATTATTGTCTTTCCCATATGTACACTCATACCAAGTTTGAAATGCATCTATCAACCGGTTCTTGAGATATCGAGAGACCAGCTATTTTTGCATATATAATGAGCTCTGTGACCTAAGACCTTTGACCTCATGACCCAAAAATCTAATTAGATCATTGTCCTTCTGATACGTCCACTCATACTAAGTTTGAAATTGATCCGTCAACCGGTTCTTGAGATATCGCGAGAACAAGCTATTTTTGCATATCTAATGAGCTATGTGACCTTTGACCTTTGACATCATGACCCCAAAATCTAATCAGATCATTGTCCCTCCCATATGTCCACTCATACCAAGTTTTAAATTGATCCGTCAACCGGTTCTTGAGATATCGCGAGAACGAGCTATTTTTGCATATATATAATGAGCCCTGTGACCATTCTCATTACCCCAAAATCTATTCAGATCATTGTCCCTCCCACATGTCCACTCATACCAAGTTCGGAATTGATCCGTCAACTGGTTCTTGAGATATCGTGAGAACGAAAACGGGACATACGGACAGACAAAAGGACAACCCGAAAACATAATGCCTCCGGCCACTTCTTTGGCGGAGGCATACAAATCATCTGTAATGTATGTTTCATCCCTGTAAGTCAGACATTCACCGGTGATATATTGCATTGACTAGTATGTATGTTGGTGATAATTAAGCAGTCAGCTCTCAATGTGACATCATCTGTGAACCCTCGATCTGAATTTCAAGACAAAAGAAGAAACAGCATCAGAAACAGTAACACTAGTTAAAGTGATTACAGTGCTAACAGATTACAGTCATGTCACGGTTCCCCTGCCCCCAGTAGTTACTAAATACTACTAAATACAAACATTCAAATTGTTCATATAATCATGTGGTACATTAAACCAAAAGTCCAGTTTCGGGAAAGTAGCCAAATACATCTATATTGATCAATATTGTTCATTATGTATTGAAATAGGGCTTGTGTGGTAAAATCTGAACCTAAGCATCGTTAAATACAGATATATCGGAAGAAATTCAATATCCGCCTGTGAAATTCATAAATCCACCGCACATTCAGATGTGCGAGCGCCGCTAGCGCTGGGGGAAATATCGACAAGCAGGAACAAGCCCGTATACGAACACTCCACGTGGGCACGGCATGATCATAATAAACGGTGGAGTATGGGCGATTCCTCGTTGGCAATATCTGTCCAGTCATGACTAATATAATAATTTTGCAAATCGGTTTCTTGGCCAAATTTGGACAATACTATACGAGTATAATTATATTCTTGGTAATAAGAGCTTCCATTTCATTTTTTTTGAGAGGGGGGCGTTACCAAAACTGGCCTTTACCTTTAAAGGGAGAGATCCTCTTTTGCAAGCCAAAATTCAAAAGTTGCGAGGTTATTGTCTTATATGAAAGGAAATGTCATTTAATAGCATGCCTGAAAAAATTAGGGCTTGAAATTTCTTTTTCATGGAGTTATAGACCTAAAACTGATTAAACTGAGGGACGTCGGTTTAATGGGTACATACATATTTTCGGCCGGTGAGTAAGTTCGTACACAGATTTCATGGAGTGCCAGATCGGTATGCATGACCCCTACGTGACCCGCGCTTAAGTACTAATGTGTGAGCGTTTACCAAGCAAAATACCCAAACATCGCTTAAACTGACTACATGTTATTATATATTCTTTATTTTTGAGATCTTTTTCCGTGACATATGTTAACAAATGTCGGCTTCACAATACCTTTACGAGAATTAGTACTATATTGTAGTAATATTATGCTAAATCAGTTGAACTCCTTTATTGACCGATATATAGTTTAAATGGAGGGACGCATTCGTTTTTCATTCATAGAATCCAAATTAGATGGCTGTTCGCTCTGATTTTTTTTTTGCGTGTTACATTGATCCCCATCCGTCAACTGAAAGCTGTTCAGACGTTTTGTAAAAGTGGACCTGTCCCTTTAAAGTGGTCCAGGTAAAGTGTCAGAAATTGCACAAAATGACTTCAATCCTATATCAATATCACTGTAAAATACAATTAGAAGATTTGTGAAAGTTTGAAAGAAAACGTCCACTGTTTATCTAATAAAAAGTGGAATATTGTATTCATATTTTATCACTGAATCCCAAAGATTTGTCGCAGTGATGCTCGTCTATTTGATGATATCCGCGCGCACCCGTAATACAGAATGTACAGATTTCGCGCGCGCGCACAAATAGCACGGCGGGTTCCCGCTGCCGTGTCTATCAGTATCAGGAAGGTGATTGCGTGGCGGCCCGAGCTGCATCGGTGGGGCGTGTAATCAGATCGCATTGATCCATCACCGCGCTCTGCATGTACATGTAATAAACAGTACAGCTCACTAAGTACGCAACTACAGTGTATATAAGCACGAGGCACAAGTCACGGACACCAGCCAATTTGTGAGCGACGACATTTGAATGATAATTATCGTCATACTAAAGCCTAAAGGGACATTTGAAAAAATCTAACCAGATTTAATTTGTTACCCCCCATAAGCTAAACATCACGATAGAAGAGAAACGACGAAGCTCCAAATGAGTTTTGTGGAATTAGACACTTTACCTGTGCCCCTTTAACTTAGAATGCAACATTCAGCCTGCAACGCCAATACTAATATTTAATAATACTAATTTACAATTACATAGTAACAATATGATCAATAAGTTGCAGTGGTAGACAGAAGACGGAAGGTCGAGACATTTTCATTCATTTTTGGACGTTATTTTGTTTACATGACACGTTAAAAAGAAAAGAGTCAACAAATTATTGAAAATGTCTCTTCCTTCTGTGTTCTTGGCTACTCAGAACACGCCTGCGTCGCGATGTACACTAGCGAATGGGAAACTGTATGGCCAAGTATGCCCAAGTATGCCCAAAAGTCACACTGCCGTATAGCAGTAGTGACTTCACTAACCCCCGTTTTTTTTTGTAGGACTATTAATCACTGTGTGTTTTTTTATTTTCTCACCAAACTTTGCAGATCGTGCTAGATGACAGGTTTAAAATCCTCCATTTGGAGGCGTCACGTTGCCCCTAGCTAAATTGAAATGGGCTACAATTTTATTCGTTGGTCCTGAACTGCACGTCAATCCAGCATCACCGCACACGTAATAATGGCGTTCACCGTGTAGCTAGCGCAAATTGTATTACGTCATCAATCATACGAACTTGTTTTGGTCGGAAGCAAGGCTCATCATCAACTGTTAAAACTGCAAAGTAAAAATGTATAATTTAATTTAATGTGTGTACATTTTTTCATAAAAAATAAATATATTCCATCGTATTTTATTTAATTCTATTCAAAAATCAGTCGTTACAATTTTTAAATCCATATTCTTTAAAAGTTTGAAAAACAACAATTCGCAAGCAAAATACGGTAGTTTCATCTCAAGCGCACTCCGTGGCACACACTTTATTTCCGATTTGACAGGCATACAATAATGTGCGTAAGTAATTTACAACGTATCAATTCATGGCTGGACGAAGACTACCTAACGAAAGGTCATTTCAGCAACACACTTTTCACGGTACTTCCGTCGCAAGCGTGTGCGATGATCAGCGCTCGACGCGACTGCATGGCAAATGAACGTGAAATATTGGCTGATTCATAGCAAGAAAAGTGGGTAAGTATCAAAAACACATCTTTCAATGATTTAATTTCACCTTATAGATTACAAATGTCATGTCATAAGTGGAATGAATGAACGGGGAGAAACCCTACCTTACGTTTTGATGTAGGTGGGGATGTGGGTACCTGTATAGGTACCCACATGTAATGGGGATGACTCAGAAAGTGTCCAAAAAAAAGAAAAAAGTCAGACACAAACACACATTTGAACATATGGGACTACGTAGCCGTAATCGTAATAGGGACCCACTCTCAACATTAGCCCACTTTACATCGTATCATCAGCTTTATTTTTTGAAGGATCGTCATACAAATACATAATCATAAACGTTGATTTCTTACCTTGGTTTATACTGATAATTGAATAAAGGGCATCACTGCAGAATAACGGATCCTGTACTACAAGATTACGATGTAGATTCGATAATTTTTAGAATGATCGTGGCGCGGCAAAGCTGCTCTGCTGCATGATATTGCACGCGTACGCGCGGCCGGCCAGTACGTATACGTGCGCGCACGCGCGCAGTATACTCCCGGATCCCTGCTTGTTACCTAGTATCAAAGACTGTAGAATTACAAGACAGCTCACTGGCGGTCGCCTAGCGATGTCCCTTCAAACAGAATGAAGATTCAAATCGAGCTTAAGCCTAGAGCTTAGTAGCCATATGAAATTTATTATATCACTGTATTTGTGTCATTTTTATTAATAAAAAAACATTTTAAAATTATAGACGATTGCTTTTTTTGGAAATTCAGTTCCATTCTTTAGTAAGAATTTAAAAGAAAATAAGGATCAAACTGTACTTACAAATACTAGTCTATCAGGTTATGTAAAGCAGCAATTTTTTTTGCTATAATCTTGGAAACAGTTTTTAATTTGGTCTAGATACATTACTGATGAGAAAAAGTGATGTTTCCATTTTTTATTTTTGGTCCCAGGGTGCATTTTGGCGATTTTAAAGATAATTAGCTAATTTGCATATTTGTGAAATAAGGTCAGGGGTCATTTTCTATCTAGGAATAGTACAATATTGATAAAAACTAGTATTCTAGGGTATTTTAAGGCAAGGATTCCATTTCCGGTGCTCGTTTGTAAGTGCTGTATGGGAAACACTCTGAAATCAAAGATGGATTCCCCTAATTTGCATATTTATGAATATTATTGATTTTCAGTGGCTACAGCCCCTAATAAGCAATAATTCCGGATTATTATTTGTCAGTTATGTTCTAAGTATGTATTTAAGATATCAAAGATGAGTTACCATCATGGCAACCTCTAGCAATGCATATTATTTGCATAAATATGTATTTTACCTAATTTGCATATTCCCCCAAATCGAGTATATTGGGAACCCGGCAAGTAAAAAAGACAAGTAATACCACTTTTCCAAGGTTTTAGGGGGCAACGAATCCATTCATGATACTTATTTACCTGTATCACCTCGGTAACCCACATAAATTCAAGATGGCCGCAATTGTCATTTTAAAGTAAATAATGCTATTTGCTACTTAAACGGCATTTAATTGATAAAAGTATGATTTGCTTACTGTAAGCAAACAACTACATTGTGATTCAAATATTCTAGTTGCTCATTCCAATAATTAAAAGTCAAAACATTATAATATCAATCTAATATAACCGAAATAATATAGTCGTGTATCATACCATGTGTAATTTAGGGAGCAGTCATCTTGGATTTGAGATGGATGCCATGGTGATACAGGTAAATAAGTATCAAAAATGGATCTGCTGCCCCCAAAAACCTTGGAAAAGTGGTATTACTTGTCTTTTTTACTTGCCGGGTTCCCAATATACTCGATTTTGGGGAATATGCAAATTAGGTAAAATACATAATTATGCAAATAATATGCATTGCTAGAGGTTGCCACGATGGCAACTCATCTCTGATATCTTAAATGCATACTTAGAACATAACTGACAAATAATAATCCGGAATGATTGCTTATTAGGCGCGGTAGCCACTGAAAATCAATAATATTCATAAATATGCAAATTAGGGGCAGCCATCTTGGATTTCAGAGTGTTTCCCATACATCACTTACAAACGAGCACCGGAAATGGAATCCTTGCCCCAAAATACCCTAGAATACTAGTTTTTATCAATATTATACTCTTCCTAGATAGAAAATGACCCCTGACCTTATTTCACAAATATGCAAATTAGCTAATTATCTTTAAAATCGCCAAAATGCACCCTGGGACCAAAAATAAAAAATGGAAACATCACTTTTTCTCATCAGTAATGTATTAAGACCAAATTTTAAAATGTTTCCAAGATTATAGCAAAAAAATTCACAACATTTATTTACACTTCATTAGGGGATATACTATACTCGGCAAATCAGGCTAGCATGAAGATTGAGCAACAGCTTAAGTGTCGACCTTAGTAACCTATAGGAATATGTTTTTATGTAGAATTAATATTATCCTCATGATAAGAAAAATATTTAAAAATTATAGTCGATAGCGATTTTACAATTGAAATCAAAGCTGTGAGAAACATATTTTTTAAATTTAAAGATTTGTTACCGTGTAGAGAAAAATGGCAATGGCTACTCGCGTGTTATAATGTTAATGCGCGCTCAGTCCGCGCACTGTCTTTATTTAATTCTTTATAATTGTACGCGCAAATTGTGCGCAAAGCAAATTTCACGCGCGATATGCAAATTTAGGGTCGTCAAACTTTATCACGTCATCTTGAAGTTATTTTTAGTCAGGCGAAGTAAACATTGTTATTGTGACGTCATAATGAAAAGCCTGCGTATCAAAGTGCGTGTTAATTTTGTACATCGCGCTCTGCCCATTCAGGTTGTACTGGATAATTGTCCAGTGGTCGGTCTTTCCATTAAGCGTCTTTGCTAGTATCCATCCCCTGAGACGGTACTTTACTGAGTACCTCGACACCCAGGTGATAGGTGACAACATCTAAACAGTATATTACCGTGTACTTTTTGTCACCTTTTACCGTTCTTAACTGTGTGCATTCTGTGTAATAGGTGATTCTTTCCATGCCCGCAATTGTCCAGTAGATGTTTCTTTGTACATGAATAATAATAAGTGTATAGTGTTATAGTGTATTGCACAGTTTCTTTCTTTGCAGTTGGTTCAATAACGCATAACTACATTTAGATATCATTAAGTAAATGTTATATTAGTTGTACAGATTAGGTATTCAGATACGTTTAAAGTTATGTTCATGAAAATGCTAACTTGCAAACTCGAGTCCTTGCCTGTTTTATTACTTTGTTTTTCGGCCTCGCTGCGCGTCTCTGTTATGTAATAATACATTAGCTCCCTGGTTATATGTTGCATGCTATAGACTATAGTGTATTCTTTCCATGTCCGCAATTGTCCAGTAGATGTTTCTGTGTACATGAATAATAATAAGTGTATAGTCACTCTTGGTGATTTTTCTGTCTTTATGTCCCATAATATTTTATGGGCATATATAGACATTCAATTAAATTGTTCATCTTGTTTTAATGTAAAAATACAATGACGAAGAACAAACATGCTATTAAAACGTTTTAGGCCGGTAAATCAAATAATATTTGTTTCAAATTCGATATTGAAGATTAACATCATGAATATGATGTATTAAACGTTTTCTTACAATGGTCTTTGTGCACGGATACCCGAACTCTACCTAATAATATAATTTCCATTTCATATTGTCCAATCGGAAAACAAAGTCTATATTTCTCGGGGATTAACTTATTAAGAATATACATGCTACCCGTCACTTTTTTTTTTCTATTTTTATGACCCGTAATATATTACGGGCATAATTGACCTTAAGTAAAATAATAAAAAAACGACCAAAAAGTTGGGAAAGTGATTGTGATGATTTTTACATGACATTAAGAAGAAGTCATTACCTTCAAAACAGTATATAATTGTTCATACTTGGACGAAACAAACCCTCTCAAAATGAACACCAAACATTTGGAACAAGGCTCAAGCAATTTTAAAATAAGGGAGAGAACGGACAGCTTCAACATCGACGTCAATTCAAGCGCTGAAATCTGATTTATTTTGTATTTCATTAAGGGGATAGTTGAGTTTTGGTATAGATGGCGCTACACAAAATAAATTTTTTTGTGAGATAATGAAAAACTGAGTGTCAAATTTGAAAGAGCACACCATTTTAATGACATAATAAACTTCATTTGATATTACTATTTGTAATAAATGTGGGGCCCCAAAAATATTCGATAATTTTGAACCAGCCGTTAAAGGGATCTAGTAACTTTGTTGACATGTGCAGAAAGTGATGAGTGGTTAATAAAATGTATATTGTTGTTATCTGATATGTCCACTGGATGTTGTGTGAAAATGTCAAGTTAAATGGACATTATATGGCCGAGTAATGAGCAAAAAAGTAGAGTGATATTCACTAAATCATTGGACTCACTTTGTACACGGTTTTGACAATCCGGTGGATTATTCAACATCTGATCACTTCAATCGTACATATCTTTTTAACGAAAGGGAATTTGAAAAACCGAAACCTGTCTCATGATTTTATTGTTAATACGAATACAACAAGGTAGGAGG
>JBAMJV010004085.1:0-56842 GCA_037951105.1 Echinarachnius parma
ACTTCATTGGCGAAGGTAATACTTAGTAATTATCGATGGGGCGAAATTCTATTTTTGTTAAACACAATTATCTTACTTCCAAAATAGTACGGTAATTGTGTAAACAGTATTTTGGAAGGGTTTTCCAATGTTACAACCGGATAAATTATTAGCTATTATCCATAATTGATGAGCTCGATTCCAAAAGGCGCTAAATCCACTTGTTCAAAATTCGAGAAAAAAAGGGTTTCTTTGCCCAACTTTGTACACATGCAATAATAGGGATTTTGAAAATGACAAGTTCCATAATTTTATTTTGTATTGTGTTTCCTAAATTTGGTTATAGATAGCTACAATATACGTAGCTTATTGGTCTACTGATATCGTTAACTAAATTGTGCATGGAAAGTGGATTAAACGCCTTTTGGAACCAAGGTCTTTAATTGGTGAAGTATGATACCAAATACGGAATAAGTTGTACACAAGTAAATACATAACAAATGTACCAATTATCCTCGACGCAGTAACGACGCCGTTTGGGTGGTTAGTTTTAAAGAGCAAATTAACGCGCAACGGTCAACGGGGGAACAAAGTGACCATCATGTGTGGGAGGTTTTTGTTTCATAGTATGAATGTGGGTGTTAAATAATACTATTACTACTAACAATGAGTATTTATAGAGCGCAAATTACAATGAGCCTCTAACATGTCTAAGCGCTATTATTATTACCCCGGTCAACGGATACACACTTCTACCATTCCCGCACACACATAATCATCACGATTAACGTTTTTTTGTTATAGTTTTACAATATATAATATGTGTCGCTTCATGGAACTGTGTACCAATCACACACTTATTAACTTATAAACTCTCGTCTAAAGCTCGCCGTTGATGATTGTCTAAAAACAAAACAAAAACATCCGTTCAATGCTTATGTGGATGTGGTGTGGCAAGATTGGTAGAGCGCGTGCCTTCCAACCGTAAGGTCCCGAGTTCGAACACAGAGAATGCCCATCGCGTTTTCCTTCAGCAAGAAAATTTATCCACCCTTTGCTGCTCTCCACCCAGGTGTATACATGGGTACCCGGAAGGATGGAACGTAGTTCCTTAGCATTGTGTGCACCCACAAGGTTGCTCTTGGCTGGAATACTCCCCAGGGAGTGGAAAACGTGCACTTTGTGTGCTGGGTTGATTGCAGAATGGAGCCGATGACCGGGGGTAATAATATAATTGTAAAGCGCTTACAGAGATGATTATCAATCGTGATAGGCGCTATATAAAACGAGGATATTATTATTATTATTATTTGGTAATTTACCTTCTTTTCCTTTGTGTCACCATCTCCACCGTCTGTCTGTGCACTTCTAGAATGAGTCTCCAGCAATTCATTCAGTCTGGCAATTACTGCCGCGCGCCCTCTCTCGTTCTGAATCAACGCGGCCGCGGCCTCCTCCTTCCCGACGCCCATCGCTAAATCGACCGATATCTTTCCAAAAGCGGTCTTTGAAGCACGCGATCGATACTGATACCACGTGACGTCACTCAGGAATCGCTCGAAGAGCTCTTGATTGGAAGGGGTGCTGTGTTGGAGGTCATGTAGAGAGGGAGAGAGAAAGAGAGGGGAGAGGGGGGGGGGGGGGGGAGGGGAGTGAGGGAGAGGAGGACGCGAAAAGAGTCAGAACGAAATGAACATGAATGGAGGTCATGGAGATAGGGAGGGGGAGAGAAAGTGGGGGAGGAGGTTAAAAAGAGGAGGAGGAAGAGAAGGACGCGAAAAGAGGAAGAACGAATGATGAATATGAATGTAGGTCATGGGGTAGGGAGTGAGGGAAAGAGTTACATAGAGAGAGAGAGAGAGGGAGAGGGAGAGGGGGAGAGTGGGTGAGAGTGGATGGAAGAAAAAGAGGAGGACGCGAAAGAGGAGAAACAGATATGAAAGTGATATATTTAGCCAAGTACATTTGTAAACGTTTTTTTTTTTTCTTCTCACAATGTAATTTATTTCATGATACAAATTCATCGCTATCTATGCATACATAATCTGTGGAAGTCATTATGACTAGTAAGCTAACGGTCAGTGTTGGCCTAGAGAAACATCATAATTATGTTTCCATTTTTAGAAACAGTTGGCCGTGGGCTCAATATAAGTAATTGCGTAGGTGAACCAGCGAACATCAAATTAACGTAATACCATTTCAGCTAGAAAAAAGAAGAAAAAAAAATCACATTGATACGCTTTGCATTTCCTTAATGGTCATTTTGGTAATTTGGTTCAAGCCGAAGTAGGGAGATGACCAATGGACAATGTTATAATACTGTTATGTTAATCATAGGCGTATCAATGGGGTGTCTGAGTGTTCAAACACCCCCTATTGATTAACAAAAGTGACTGTTTTAGACGTTCAAACACCTAACAACCACGCGCCCCCCAGTGACTCTTGGGAATAGAGCTACGCCACTGAAAGAAGCTATTAGAAGCACCCTACTTGAACAAATTCTGGGTACGACTGTGACGTTAAGCCTGTCCAAATTGTCAATTATATCAGACGCTGCAAACAAAATAATACATCAACGGCAGTAATCTTTATAACTTCATTTTAATACTTACGGTAACACCGACGCATGTCTCGTCTTGAACGCCTCCAATATTTTTGGAGGAGCCAGCTTTTCGATGCGCTGCTTGGAGATCCTGAGTAGGCGGCACCCACGGCTGACCAGGGTCATACTGGCGAGCGTGTCCTGGTGTTCAAACTTGAGAGGCAGAAAGTCCTAAAAAGTAGAATAATTATAATTATATGAACAATGTATTGCTTGATGTCTCAGATGACTATGTTGTCGCCGTTCTTGTTGTTGATGGTGATGATGATGATGATGATGATGACGATGATGACGATGATGATGATGGTGATGATGATGATGGGAATGATGATGATGTTGCTGATGATGATGATGATAGTGACGATGATGATGATGATGATGATGAATATGATTTTGGTAGTGATGATAATTTTGATAATAATAATAATGAAAATGATAATGATGACGAAGAGGATGATGATGATGATGATGAGGATGAGGATGATGACGCTGAGGATGATGAAGATAATGATGATGTCAGTGATGATAATGATGTCGGTGGTGATAGTGATGATGATAACGATAATGGAGATGCTGCTGCTACTGCTGATGCTGTCGATGATGATGATGGTGATGATAATGTTAACGATGATGATAAGGGCGAGGATCATACGTACAGAGATAATGATAATGATGAAAATTATGTTCATGATTATGTTTACCTTGCTGATTTAATTTTTAGTGACGATGGGAAATGTTTTTTGTTACAATGGGAACAATTTAATTTGATATCATAACATGGACATTTACAATTTATTCCCTAATTCATGCGTACCGTCGAATGGCCTGTAGACATGAGCCCGATCCGCATGTGGCACTTCCCGCCCCGTGTCCACTCGGGTAGAAGCAGATTCGTCAGTTTCTCCGCCAGCGCTTCCCTTGGACCGACACCTTGGCTACCGATGGGACAACTAGCAGCGTTGCTGGTCTTTTCCTGACACTGCCGATGGAGACTTATTTCAGCTTCCTTGCTGCCGATAGTCTTTCCAGACTGGTCTAGTTCAGTGGTGTAATGCTGACAGAGCCCTAGTACGAGGTCGCACTGCATTAAGATCGTCACTTTTCCCTTTAATGAATGTAAACAATAATATAATTATATTATAGTTTATTTGAAGTGATTGCCCCAATTACCAATTTTGACTCTGTTATCTGTTTACTGCAGACCGATTTCAGTTTCCTGATGACCGATACTCTTTCCAGATTGGTCTAGTTCAGTGGTGTAATGCTGACAGAGCCCTTGTACAAGGTCGCACTGCATTAAGATGGTCACTTTACCCTTGAACGTTAAGTTGGACTTAAAAATTATGGAAAGCCGTTAAGTTTCTTTGAACCAAAATCGTAAAAGTACTTTTAAAAGGCATAAAATGTTGTTTCAAATCATTTATATTTTTCTATCATCAAAGGAGATGTTATGTTCTTCATGTAAAATTTATGAACATTCTAAAATACTTGCATTTTTGCTTTTGAATATATTTTATTCCAAGGCTACAAATGGCTTACCATACCTTTAAAGTCCAACTAAGAGTTAAGTTCAGCTTAGGATCTTTGTAAAACACCCCCTGGTCTTATTACGAGCTGTCATGCCGAAACACAGTGACTCCAGACCTGTACTATGTCGCACTGCTATAAAACCGTAATTTTACCGACACTTTTATTTAATATATAATTATAGAGATTAGATGACATGTTTAGATTTAAATATTAATCATTGATGAGTCTTATTAATGCCTAGGTCACCATAGTCAGAAATAACCGAATCTACATGAGGTTTTCCTTTATAAATATGACTTCGTACGGATTTACACTCCTCCGTAGACACGATACTCCAACGACAGTATCAAAATGGAGCGGTAAGTGAAACTATCGGTGGAATAAAGACTGATTGTCTAAGATCTGAGGTTACATACGCTACGATTCAGGAAAAGGCGCCCGTACAATATTATATGTGCAAGAATGTGAACAAAGTAAATCGCGTCTAAACTATAATGATGTTACCTTCAAGACGACGTAGCAGTCCTCCGATGAGCCTGGATCCGATTCGACCACCTTCCCGAAGTCGACCTCCTGGATGGGAGACTCGAAGCACAGACGTCGCAGCACGTCATCGGGCCAGGTCTGGAAGAACGGCATTTCTCTGTGAATTGTACAAAACGACTGTAATCAACGATTAATAATATGTTACACCACTATATATAATAATGTTGACATTCACATTGACTCCTTTTGAAACTGGATGTGAAGAGCATTGTTATCATGTACAATTAGTACACGATACAGAACACACTCATCCACAGTTTGAACACAATGTTAACACACTGTGTTTCACAGTGTGGACCACAATGTTCAATTCGAGCGTTTTCACAGTGTGAAAACCAACTCACACTGTGAACACACTGTGATGGCACTATCGCCACACTGTGAAATGTACTGTGTTCACAGTGTGTAGAAAGGTGTGCTTACACTGTGTATACGTATCTCAGCAATTTAACAGTGTGTTCACATTTTGGTCACAGTGTGGGTAGGCTTCCACACTGTGAAAACGCTCGAATTTAGCATTGTGGTCCACACTTTGAATCACAGTGTGTTCACATTGTTCTTTCCGACAGGGTTTTTGCAAGGGAGATTCGCAGAAGAATTGTCCCAATCGATGTTCCGTCCAGGATTAGCAAGACGGAGACAAAGAAGACATGTCCAGAGGGCGTGCTTCAAGAAAGTGTGAACCATTTAACACAATAATATTTGTACTGGCTTGAACAGTATTCCAAACAAACATCAGACTAAACTAACTAGAAACGTATACAGTTCAAGAAATTAGCAGAGTAAAACATGATTTCACCCTGCAAACGAACCATAAACATACGGACTGCATTTGTCTTTGTTCTCAGTTGATTTACTCAAAATTGTTTTGGGTGGATTATACCTAACTCCTCAAAAAAAGTTGGCAATTTTGTTGAGCAACCTATTTTTCATTTATTTGAGACATGTTTGTATCATTTTATATATCAGTGGATTCGCTAATTTCCTCCTGTCTAAAATGATACCACGTTTGTAACATTCGCTTGCTTAATGGCTCAAACAATCTGTTCAAACTTTGTTTGAGGAGTTTATATCACGCATCATACCTCCACCTCGCATGGGTAGTGCACATATTATATCAGGAGGTTCAAGAGGTGTATACTGATGCGAAAGTATGTGTGATGTTCGCCACAGAGGGCGTTATTTTGACATACCACTGAGCAACATCAACTTCTTTCTCCATCACGAGTGCTAGCTGTCAATCGTCATTTAACCATTATTAGTGGGGCATAATCTGCAATCTATTGATCTACAGATCAGTGGGGCATGATACTCACAACACGACCTGGATTTTGTCTGCGAGCTCGCTGTCGAAGATGTCCGAGCAGACCTCGTTGAAAATATCCTTCTCGATCTCGAAGAGTTCGGTCAGCTCTCGGCAGATGATGGACGCCTTGCGCGTCCCGTCCCCGAGTAGGGCCAACTCCTAGTTCATAACAAACAACACAACATGTACACATTAGCTAAACATGTACGCATTAGCCATACATGTACACATTTGGTAGACATGTACACATTAGCTAGACATGAACACATTAGCTAGACATGTACACATTAGCTAGACATGTACACATTAGCTAAACACGTACACATTAGCCATGCTAGCTAAACATGTATACATTAGCTAAACATGTACACATTAAAACACGTACACATTAGCTATGTTAGCTAAACATGTACACATTAGCTAAACATAGACACATTAGCTAGACATGTATACATTCGCCATGTTAACTAAACATATACACATTAGCTAAACATGTACGCATTAGCCATACATGTACACATTTGGTAGACATGTACACATTAGCTAGGCATGAACACATTATCTAGATATGTACACATTAGCTAAACATTAGCCATGCTAGCTAAACATGTATACATTAGCTTAACATGTACACATTAGCTAAACAAGTACATATTAGCCATGTTAGCTAAACATGTACACATTATCCATGTTAGCTAAACATTTACACAGTATCCATGATAGCTAAATATGTACACATTAGCCATGATAGCTAAACATGTACACACTATCTAAACATATACAAATTATACATGTTAGCTAAACATGTACACAGCTAAACATGCACACATTAGCCATGTTAGCTAAACCGTATGTACACATTAGCTAAACATGTACACATTAGCCATGATAGCTAAACAGCATGTACAACGTAGCTAAACATGTACACATTAGCCATGTTAGCTAAACGTGTACACCTAAGTTTTGCTAAACATGTACACTTTAGATATAAAGCATGTACACATTATATAAACAACATGTGCGTATTAGATAAACAACATGTACGCATTATATAGCATAAGTATACACATTATATAAACAAGTGTGTCCTAGCGATGACTGGACAGAGAGAGATGTACATAAGAAGAGGAGTATAGTGGGGTAGGAGAATAGGATCATTGTCTGTATCACAATTTGTGCTCGCTAGATTTTGGTATGTGAAGGGCATGAATGAAGACTGAGATGAAAAGGAGTTCATGCGTAGTTACAATGGGCTGGTGGGTGAATAATATAATATAGGAGTGGGATGAAAGAGATGATATAATTGAGTTAAAGTAGAGATAGTACCATGTTGTACTAAGTTCACGTTGTGTATCTTAGTTAAAAAAAACATTCTAAAAGAGAACAAACAAATAAACAGTCAACCTCAAAATATTAATCAGGTATCAGTGGTTAATATTATGGACGTGTTTATCCGGAACGCAATAACTGAGTTAATGTTATATTTTGTCAAAAATAGCAATGTAAAAACAAAAACAACACATACGACCTCCTGCCTCACTTACTCCAAAACATGTACCCCGTCCAAGCACGTTGACATTGGTCGTTGTCATGAGTCCAGTCGCTTCGTCCCGAATGTCGATCTGCACGAACACCGACCCAGAGTGGATGAAATAGAAGTTGTGACCGACGTGGCCCTGCCTGACTATAACGCGCCCTTTACCGCACCTGCGAGCAATCAAATGTACATAATATGTTCGATTGGTCTACGCTAAATTGGTCTGCAACTCATTTTGTCTACTACCTGATGCCTTTAACTTCGATTTCCCCAACTCCAAACGCGGCTAACCCAAAACCTAACCCTTACCCTAATCCAAATCACTAACCCTAATCATAATCCCTAATTATAATCATAAGCCCCCGAATTTATAATTTTCTAGTAGACCAAATGGGAGTGGACCAAATGGCTTTAGACCAATCGGCAAGTTACCTATATTCTAGCTAATACATCACAGTTTAACTAAGTTTATATTATGATCATATTTGTAAATCGACAGACATCAAACGAGAACTCATTTGTATTACTATTTACGACGCGTTAATTCGTCTTGAATGTCGATTTGCACGAACACCGACCCAGAATGGATGAAATAGAAGTTGTGCCCGACGTGGATAACGCGGCGCCCTTTACCACATCTGAAATAAAGAAAATTCAAATATTCCAACTACCTACATTTATTTATTTATTTATTCATTTATTTATTCAAATGTATTTATACAGGATAGCCTGATCAGCGAGGATGCTGTTTTCGTCAGGGTCCTGATATAACATCATACAATATAAATAATACAATAATACATTATTAATATGATAGACATAATAAATTTAAAAATATGTACAAATAGCATATGACCAGCAGATTCAAGATTTACTTTTTAACAATTTTGGACAAAAATTATATTTAGAATAGCTTCAATTTATTTCAAATAATGCTCTACATTCTACAATGCATCTTTATAAACAAATGAATATTTCCCCACATTTTATTTCAGATATGTTTGTTTACGGATTGGGATTGGGATAACTTCTGTATTTCCGATTCGGTATATATCTAAATCAGTTAATACTAACTTGTTTCAAAGATGAGGTCCATGTTATTTACGACACTCTAATAACAACAGTAATGACCATACAACCATATCCATAAGACTTTAGTCTCAATGCCTGATTAATATATTAATTAAATCTAAACATGCATTTCATGAATGAACACGTACATTGCGGTCTTTCCACTTTTCCATGTTTACATTGACTGGTATGTTTTATTGAAATGTTTCTATCGTAGTGACTTTCTCTTCTCACGTATGAACAGTTAAATATTCAGTTGCGATCTAAAAAATGTATTTTTGTGTTCGGTATTGTGTATTTAGACGCATACATACAACAAAAGAAAAAACAACAACAACTACACACCAGCACAGTCCTCCCATGGGAGCAATCAACATGATCTTACTCCGTGTATCTTGCGGCGCGACATATCTCCATGCGCATTCGTCTCGTGAACTTCTCGAAGCTGCGCATGTTGCGCATGACCCCGTAGAGGCGGATTATCTCTTCCGGGGCTCGATCCCAGGGGTCCTTGCGCGCGACATGCTTGGCCCACGCGGGGACGTGTAACTCCTGGATATCAAACAGGGGAGAAATGAAATGCGACAATACATAATTAACACGAACTAAGAAAAAACAAAAACATAATAATAATAATGGACATTAAATAAACTGTTATCAATGTTTTAGGAAACGATATATTCCCCTTCGAGTCCAGAGGAGTATGAGCACGGACTGCACGTGCACAGTCCTAACCCGGGATTGTATCAGTAGCAAACTGATCACCACATTCTGCACCGACATCGGCACCCAACTAGGCACCTAACTCGACACCCGGCTTGCTACCTGACTCGATCGGCACCTAACTCGACACTAAACTCGGCACTCAAACTCCGCAGGTAACTCGTCACCCAACTCGGCAATCAGCTCTGCACCCACTACGTCACCCAACTCGTCGGCACTCAATTCAGCATCAAGCTCGACACCTAAGTATGCCCCGAATCTTCATCACACTTCACCTAACACGCCAAACAAACTGTTAAACTCGGCACCCAACTCGATACCAAACTCGGCACCTTATTCGGCTTCCAACTTGGTATCCAATTTTCTATTTTACCTTAACTAATAGCTGGGTATCCAAATCTACATCCCAATCGGTACCCACTTCTGTACCCGATTAAGCACCTATTTGACAATCAACGCGGCACCAGACTCGGAATCCAACTCGACACCCAAATCAGTACCCAATTTGGCACTCAACTCTCCACTCATCTCGTCTCCCAACTCGGTACCCAATTGGGCACCCAACTTGATACCACATACAGCATCCAATTCGGCAAACAACTCGGCGCTCGATTCGGCTCCAAACTAGGTATACCCAACTCGTAACTCGGCACTCAACTCAGCATCAAATTCGACACTCAAATAGGCACCCGAATCGGCACCAGACTCGACACCGAACATGCCTAAATTTTACTCAAATTTGGGGTCGAAATTGGTACCTGTTTCGGCGCCAAATTGAGCGAAATGTAGACCGGTTTGGGCCTCCAAATAAGAACCAACATCGGCACCCAACTCGGGACCCAACTCGGCATTCAATTTGTCAGCCAACCTGGTAGGCCTACCAAACACGACACCCAACTCGGCAATCGGATCGACACCCAACTTGGCAACCGGATCGGCACCCAACTCAGAACTCGGCCAGGCATTCAACTAGGCGATCAACTCGCCATCCGTTATTCGTTACCCAACACATCACCAAACACGGCACCCAACTTAACACCCAACCCGTCACCCAGGTCGGCAAATAATTCGGCACTAAATGCAGCATCAAACACAACACCCAAATATGCACTCGACTCGGCATCGGACTAGACACCTAAAGCCAGGCGCAGACAGAGCCGACTCGACCCGATCCGACTGGTTTTCTGTCAGGCTAGAGTCAGTTTCGCTCAGTCGGAGCCGATCCAACATGTTGAATCCGCCTCGAATGACCTCCTACTGTCACTTGACTGGAAAAACCGGATTTCTGAGGCAACGCATACTGAGTTAATCAGGCTGAACACCAGTCGGATCCGGTCGAGTCGGCTCTGTCTGCGCCGAGCATAACATGCCTAGCATTCCTTAAAGTATATACATGTATACACTCGACACCCAAATTGGCACCCGAAATGGCATCACAAAATCACGCCAAGAACTGGCACTCAAAGTCGTCACAAATTGTGTTGAGAAGGTCAGAACACGGTTAGTTCTCAGTATCACGATCTGCGATGCATCGATCATTAAACAAAATCGGCATAGACATCGATTTTGTTGTTTACCTTTCTGAACTAATTTATCCCATTAACTACAATATTCTTTATCTCCTCCAGACGTACTACAGACGTGGCACACCGTGATCACAGATTCGGATGCAAACTGCCTTGATCATGGAATAACCAGACATTGTTCAATACTGTCATCATTATGTCTATCTAACTATAGAGCATCATCACATTTTGTTAACACATTCATGACATTGCAGTATTATGCCCTCCGCACACAGAGCCGACTCGACCCGATCCGACTGGTTTCCAGTCAAGCTAGAGTCGTTTTCGCTCAGTCGTAGCCGATTCAACATGTTGAATCAACCTCGAATGATCTCCGAATGGCTCTTAATCGGCAAAACAGGAGTCCTGCAGCAGCGGCAATCACGTATACTGAGCTGAACCGACCGAAAACCAGTCGGATCGGGTCGGGTCGGGTCGGCTCTGTGTGCGGAGGACTTTAGTTTTCTTACGGCATATTTCCGCGTGAATTGATCCTTGTTGAAGCTCGTCGGATCATCCGGGTCTTGCGGCGTGGCCGACGTGGAGAAGTGAAGCGACGCCATCAACCCCGCGTAGGTGCTGGCTTTGGAGGCCTCTATCATGCGCAGCAGGACGCGGGTGATGCGGCGTACCTTGAAGAAAG
The DNA here is from genome assembly GCA_037951105.1 of Echinarachnius parma. Classification (NCBI taxonomy): domain Eukaryota; kingdom Metazoa; phylum Echinodermata; class Echinoidea; order Clypeasteroida; family Echinarachniidae; genus Echinarachnius; species Echinarachnius parma. Next base: position 11,503 of record JBAMJV010004085.1, read on the forward strand.
TCTCTCGCAGAAGGCTCTTGAGCTAAACAAACATAAGTTATTGAATAGAACGAGAGGTTATCAGATCTGAGCAGTAAAGAACTTTTGACAAAATAATGCATCATTTAAAACATGTATTGAAAGTATGGTTATTATATTGTAGTAACCATGTTAAGATTAATGCTGTATTGAAGTGATAACAAAACTCATTGACATGTCCGCCCATGCACGGTGAGGGAGCTTTTGCATTTTTGTATACAAATAAAATTCACACTGCGCACTCAAACACAAATACTCTTATCAGATTTAGTGCAATGATGCCCTTACAGGGTAATCTTGATGCAGAGTAATAGTCGGATTGTTTGTCAGGTGTGCACATAACCTATTTATTTTAAAGCAAAATTTGTGTAACGCACATTCCTCGAATTCATGATGTTAATTTGCAGTTATTGTTTTTTTAATTCAGCCCATCCCTCACTAGTATTCAATAATAACATGTATTGGGTTTGTTTGTATTTTCTAAAATTGATTTTGTCTTGTTTGTACTGTTCGCCTTTACCCTTCTTTTCCTTGTGCACGGATCTTCCTCCATGCCCATTCGAATTGGCGGCCCGATAACGTCCACGGAGTAACTCCGATTCTGCAGGGCGCGATGTTTAGCAAGCAATTCTGAAGAGCGCCGTCTATCGTTCAGGGTTGGCACAGTGTAGCTGGCTTCCTCATCTATCGGCTTGATGCTGAAAGAGTGACATGTTTAATGAGTTTAAACAGTTCATCGTATCACTTATGTAAAGTACATATCACATGATGTAAATACAAACTGGATCAGTGCATGGCTGTATGAGGAGGGGGGGGGGGGGCAGGGGGGGGGGGGGAGCGGAACAAAATATTATTTGCTTACAATATAGAAAATCTCTTATATAAGCAACATGGCAACGGGTAGCTTCTGCGAAAGTAATTGTCACACCATATGTCTTCGCTTGGATACAATGTTCCAGGTGGTATTGAACGCTATGATACAGTAAATGTACAATATAGTTCCTCATGACATTGTATGAATTATCTTAACCCATTAACTACTGGAACCGGGTGGGTCGTGTAGTCACTTTATAGAGATTACAGAATCTAGCAGTGCTGTAGACGAGTCCGTACTCGAGACTGCTTCTGAAGGTCTTGTGACTCGGACTTTGAGCCGAGTCACAATGTAAAAGAAATGGGAACATGTTATTTTGTTGGGGACTCAGACTTGGAACTTGTGGACTAAACTACAGCCCTCGAATCTATATATATGTAGGAAACGGGTTAAGTTGTTAAGTAACCTCATTGTCGCCATCGTCAATGGTGATCGTCTGTCCCTGTCCACGGAGATGGCCTGACGACGACTTCGCAATCGAGTTGGCTTGTCCTCCTCTTCGTCGCTGGGTTGGATGAACTCTTGAGATGCGTTGTCTTTCCACGAATTTCTCCTGATATGAAGGAGGGACGAAAATGTGTCTATTGTTACTAAAGAATACATGAGGAATACCTTAATTATTATCATGAATAACAGAGACTTTGAAGTGACCTATTTCAATTTTGCATTTTTCCAGGACCAAAGCTGATAAGTTAGGTTTATATTGGCTGGATGGAGAACGATAATTTCCCACGACTGCAAGCGTCCAAATAAAAAGTCACACAAAACTGCCATGGCTGATTTGAGGACCTCCTTCTAAATTGCCATAACAAAACATGTATCTCTGTTGAATATATTCATTACTAAGTTCGCAATTGTGTCTATTTTATAAGACAACTTGAAGGGAGTTTATATTTGTGATTTTAAATCCATTACCTACGAACCTGGTAAGTCCTGTCTGATTTATATGGGGATTACAAAATTTCACAAGGGATTGGTAACCTGGTCGGACTGATTGGGGGGGGGGGGGGGGGGGGGGCACGCCAAATAATGTTTTTGTTTTTTTTTTTTTTGGGGGGGGGGGGGGGCACCTTATGCATCTCTTTGTTGTTTTATTGTTAAAAAGTCCCTTTTATTTCCCGTATATTTTTTTTTATTATTGAGGGGGGGGGGGGGGGGGGCACGTGTCCCCTCCCTCGTGCCCCCCCCCCCCCCCATCGCTACGCCACTGCCAATAATTGACAAGTGAGGGCTATTGCCAACTTACATGGTCAGAATGCTGTTCCCCCACTGGTGGTAGAGGACCTCTGAAGTCCAGAACCCGCTCTTGAGTTGCCTCTGGAAGATGTCATCACCAGTCATCGACCTCTCCTTCCTCGTCCTCAGCCTGCGGTGCAAGTTTTGTCGCATCTCCTCGACCACCGTCTCCTTCCGATGTTCGTGGTGCTTCCGAAGAGCATGCCTACCTGACATCGGCCGCGACGTCGATCGCGGTGAGTGTGTGCTTTCTGAGCCTGTCCGAGTGTCAACGCTTTCCGGCGTCCGTTCTGCAACGCCGGAAGTCGAACTACTACCTCCTGATGGTCGCGGCATTGCGTTTTTCGACTGTGACTTTGACCGCGACGACTGTGTCGCTGTTCCAAAACAGGTATTCATGGAGGACAACGTTTGGGATCCGGACCTCGGGGAATCTCCGACGACCGATGATGCACTGCTGTTTTCATCTGATGATATCGATGCCAATGACACGCGACGCGAAATCGACGTCGATCGTGTTGCCTTACAGTCCTGTCTTGCATGTCTATTCGACGAGGTCCCCAATGGTCTATCAATCTTGGACGTAAATACATTACTGCTAGTCATCGCTGGGGGTCGAGGCCTTGGGGATTCCTCACCGCACGATGTTGCGCTACTATCGTCTGATGATACCGACATCGCTTGCAATCTCGACCGCGATACTGGCTCGAAGTTCCCCTTTCGACCCTTCGTCGTTGTTGTCCGCGAGGTAAATGAGCGGGTGTTTGAGTTGCCCTCTGCCAACGGCTTCGAACTTGTCATTATTCGTTCCGATTTGGAACTCGTCTTTACCTTTACGTCGCTACGCGTCGAAGGATTGCCGTTATTCCGATGGTTAGGCTTACTTATTTTCGTGTCACCACAACGGTGACTCGTCATTTTACTCCCTATATCCTTTTCATGCTGGATGGTTGTCTTTTTGTTAGTTCGATCGCCTCTACGACGATTTGCAGCGGTATTCAAAATGGTTTCACAAGTAGATTCGCCCGGAAAATAAACGCACGGGAAAGTGTACTCTCGAATTCGCATTATCTGTCATGTATGTTGGGGGGTCACTACCAACTTCATCTTTCGTGTAGTCCATTGGACATGCTGGAGAAATTCTAGCACACCCGGCTGCTGCTTTCTGGTCAGTTTTGTTCGCATGATCATCAGTAATGTCGAAAGTATCATCTTCCAATTCTTCGAGTTGGTACCTATATTCCGTTATGAGAGTGCTCTCCGTCACCACTGAGAGTTCGGGTAGTTCGATGAGTTCCGGTGAGTTGCAAGGCTGCACCGGACTGTGTTTCTTCGTGGAAGACATATTCTGTACAAGGGGAAAATAAACATGTCAAACATTAACGGTAACTCTCTCAAGCCAGTTTAGCTGAAGAAGCAACCAAGATAGGTTGCGAAACCGTTCTACTCCACACATAGTAAGTCCAGTTGCTTAGATTCAAATTTCAACTTCATGAACATTTTCCTGGATGAATCACAATCTTCACTATCGTATTAACGGGATAGTACAGTTTTGGTTTAGAGGGCGCTTCAGGAAATAATTCATTTGTGGGGTAATGCAAAACTAAATGCTATACTTGAAATAACACATGATTTCAAAGATAAAACAAACTTTATTTGATCAAAATCGGTTCAGAAACAGCTGAAATATTAATACATACTTCCGATCGAAATACATGTGGGTCTCGCATCTGTTCAATGATAACAAAATTCGACTTTTTCAAACATTTCGGGCACGATGGAGTTATAACATTACTATTAGCTTGTAATGAAATGTTGCAGATCTTGGTTACTAACATTCAGTTTGACAAAAAAACTGTACTATCCCTTTAAGTGGTACTAATATTTCCATCCATGTGTACTGGCAATAAGAACTGCATTGATTCAGTTGACATGGTTGACTTGCGGTTGCACCATGTAACTTCGAAGGGAGGTCTGGACTGGAGAGTCCTGAAAAGGACTGTTGGTATTCTTTCTTTGGTTCAAGAAGTTTATAAATGGTGTAGTGGTTGCGTGTCGGGGAACACGTCATTTTACAAAACATGTACCATACAATAGTTTATAGCACACTATATTATGTGGCTAGTATTATACGACATTATCGACTCAAGTCAGTAGTCGGTCATCACACATGTTGGCCCAGGCCTCAAAAACAAAAGAAGCAAGGCACCCAGTTTGCCTTTCTTGTTCATAGTTATTACCAATTTAATATGGAGGGAAAAACAACCCTACAGTATCAATCGTTAGAGTATCTAAGAAGGACATTATTAATATGTATTATTATGGAGGGTAATTGTGCCGTCTATTGGTCGTGCGCCATGTCCTATAAACATGCTAAAAAGGAACAAGGGGGTACCTTCTCGCCCCAATCTCCATCTTCGTTCATAATCAACACTTTGGTGTCATGGTCACAATACTCATGATACTTGTGGAATCATATCGGTTGATTTGTTTCCAAATGCACCAAACTATAATACATGATACATGAGTGCGAAATCAGCTGAGGGTATAGACAATTATTGATGTTCGTGGTTACTCAATTGAATATGGGAACATTGGACATCTTGTGTTAACTATAATAGGAAATATAATATCTAGCAGTAAATGGAGTAAATGCTCACCATTATTGAAGGTTGTGACGTTTTTGGTAGTGCGTGATGTCCCTCAAGACAGATACGACACGGGGCTCCCTTCGCCATCCACCCGCCTCAGAAGATCGCTCACTTTAGTCTCCTTGTTTCACTAGCCTCCACGACTCCATTCTCATTTGTGGTGGACATGTTGGTTGCGATATAGGAACGCTGTATTCAAGTGAAATATTATACAAAAATACATTATTACAACAACATACTATATAATTAGGACCATGAATATCAAATTCAATAAAGTTACAATATCAAGAAGGGAGAGGATGACGAGGAGGAGGAGGAGGAAAATGCGGAGGGGGAGGAGATGGAGGTGGAAGAGGAGGAGAAGGAGGAGGAGGAGGAGGAGTAGGAGTAGGAGATAGAGGAAGATATTGAGGAGGAGGAGAAAAAGGAGGAGGAGGAAAAAGGAGGAGGAGGAGGAGGAAGAGGAGGAGGAGGAAGACGAGGGGGAAGACGAGGAGGGAGAGAGATGGAGGAAGACATTGAGGAGGAGGAGGAAAAGGAGTAGGAGATAGAGGAAGATATTGAGGAGGAGGAGAAAAGGAGGAGGAGGAAAAGGAGGAGGAGGAAGAGGAGGAGGAGGAAGACGAGGGGAGAGAGGAGGAGGAAGAGGTGGAGGAAGAAATTGAGGAGGAAGAGGAAAAGGAGGAGGAGATGGAGGAAGAGATGGGAGGTGGAAGAGGAGGATGAAGATGAGGAGGAGGAGGTGGAAGAGAAGGTAGAAGATGAGGAGAAGATGAGGAGGGGAAGAAGAAGTGGAGGAGGAGGACATCATTATTAGGAGGAGGAACATTGAAGAGAGCCAATTAAAACGAACGACAACATTTCTGTTTGGAAACTGACTTACCATGCTTACTGCGGGATAAAAGAGTTCGTTCTAGATAAATTTACGTGTCATCTCATTATTATATATCTAAAAACAATCCGAACACGAACGGAAACGAACACATTGTTTGTGTTGTTTTGCACAAAATAAATAACGATAAGCGAAAACGATGTATACATAGTCAGTATAGTCACCATAGCAATCATAATACACTCTTTTCCCAGTGTTTTCAAAAGGGAGTGGTCAAAAGTTCACCGCATGTACTAATTACTGTGCGGTGGGTGCGTTATTCGTGATGTTTTTGAAGCCATATACTTCAATTAAAATGCAGAATTTCCACCAAGTGCATATACACGATAATAAAGCACTCACCATTGTCCTACCAAAAATAGATTACACTTAACAAAAGTATACGAATTTATGCTCCCGATTACCGCCCTCAAATTGTTAACTCTTTGTTAAGACGATGATGAATGTACCAGCATGAACGAACACACATTATATGAAACCTTAATAGAAAATGCATATTCATGCAATTATTATAGGCTAATAATAAAAGTAGTCGAGTATTTCCCCTATCTCCTATCCGGCATCCTAATCTATCTACTGACGTACACATTTCGCACAAATTATACAGGCATCTAGAATAGAAACCCTTTTGTTAAACATAAGTTCTAAGCGCAACTCGTAATGTTTAAAAATGGAATATTGATATATCATTGCGAAACCATATAGATTATAATTTTGAACACGTCATCAAAAGATTACTGCTAAGACACCAGGGAATTTTAGAATTCGACATCTAAAATAGGCAGCTATATAAACCCAAAGTCACTCTGTTTTAATAGTCAGTTCGACTTAAAAAAAAAACATGTATCTGCGCCGTGATAAGATGTGATAGTGCTATGATATGTCGTACGTCCACAAATAGCAGGCTATATAAACTGGATGTCATTGTCATTTTTGTTCATTTTTGTATCCATAGCGAGTATTTGCGTGTTAATAATTATAAAGAGTTATGCTTTGTCCGTCGCATTACATAATACACTGTTACATTTTTGTGTTTTACTTCAATCTCGTACTAAACTAATGTACGTTATTCAACTGAATAACAAAATTGATACAACAGACTGAAACGAAACATTGCCAACATGACCTACATTAATTCAATTTGGAGTATGTTTGGTAAATTATTTTGTAAAATACAATAGATAACCACGTTTTCAACAATGTCATCACAATAGTGATGATCTATAACAATACAACATACATTTCAAGCATTTTAATATTAATATCACTTACCATGGAATACACTCGACCCTCTCGATCCTATATTTCCAAAGCGTTTGATTCCCGTACTACTTACAATTTTCTAATACAATTCACGGATGCGTTCTCTAAATCGTATTATCATTGTGAAATCATACAGCTTACATACAGCTTACAGCTTACAAGCGAACGCTCCATCGAATTTGAGTGTTGACATCTAGAAAAGAATGGCAGTTATCCTTAGATTCATGGATATGAGTTCTTTGACAGCTGAAACATATGAAGCTTTAGTCGGTATTATAGCTTTTATATTTCTTCCTTATGTTGTTCACTACGAGCCTAGACAGAACACGTTAATATGCAATAAAAGAACAACGGGGTTTTAAATTGTTGATTATACTTTCTTCGAAAATAAGTGAAGCGTTTATATCCATTGAAATTGAAGCCTCGATATACAGTACGGTATATTATGCTGTTAACAAAATATATATGCATGATAAGCCGTGTTCGTTTTGTATAATATAGTGAAGTATCTCATCCGATGTAAATCTGTTGTTGAGTCCCATGTGCGGCCATTTACACGTTTGCTTGTATGTTTTCCCCACAAGCTCTGAAGTTGGTTATCCCGTGTTCAACAAAAATCCCTTGATTTTGCCCCAAATAGCTAACTTTACCCCAACATAAAAAATTATATCAAAATAAGATTATTTTTCATATAGATAGTGCGAAGTGTTTTTAAATCAAGATATCATGTGCAACTTTACTCGAATATGTGTGTTTTAAACTGTATTATTTTAGGGAATGCATTCCCTAGCCCCCCGCCCCCCCCCCCCCCCCCCCTACTCCCCAATCTCTCCCGGGCCAAACTCATTACACATTATGCTTATGACTTAGTTTCCAAACAGACTTCGTAATCAGTGAAGTTCCTAATTTTAATAAAACAAATCATTACACATAACTAAATAAACACCATGTTAACTGTATAACCTACATGTACTCGTTTGGTAACGCATACATGTATATGCAAAAAACAAAAATGACCAGCAGGTAATGATTAAGGGCAATTTTGTCATTTAGCTGATGTCGTATTTCTGGATAGAACCCTCCATGTCGTCAGCAAAAAATGAGCGAATTTTGCCTGAATGAGTCCTGGTTTTGCTCAAACATTTGTAATTCGAGGACCACCAACCCCCCCCCCCCCCCCCCCCCCGCCAACTCATAGCCTTGTAATAATTATATCTACTTGTATGTCCGAATGCATTGTAATTGGTGCATTAATTCCCGGTGTATTTACTAGTTGGGGCAATTATGAAATAAAATGCACGTTCTCCTTTGTAACATATGCACTAACTGTCCCATACGCCCATTGGTTCCTAACAGAAACCGTACATCATAAAGAAGATGATTTTTGGTTCTGTATTTTTTGTTTCTCTCTCTCTCTCTCTCTCTCTCTCTCTTAAAATCCGTTCCCTACAAGATTCTGAAATCTCCATAGCCTTTGTACACGACCCACCCGGTTCCCGTAGTCAAGGGGTTAAAGGGATCTAGTAACATGTTCAAAATGCTTAAAACTAACATGGCACTCTATACGGTTTCTCACGCACCTCATTGTATTCGTATTACCCATACAAGTATGGAACACCTTACGTTTTTTTTCTCTTCAAATTTCACTTCCGTTATAGAAGTGTTCAGATGTATAACTATCTACTGGATAGTTGTACTGGATGTGTACAAAAGTCAGTACAATGAGTTGGCGAATATAACTTTGCATTTTCACTCATTACTCGGTCATATTATGACATTCAAATTCAATGGAATGTTCACATGCCACTCGGTGGATATGATTATTATATCACGGAAATACACATCAACCATTTTCCACTTTGTGCTCATGTCAACAAAGTTACTAGATCCCTTTAATTTAGTCTTGCATATATATAATGTATACTGCCTCCAATCATTAGCCGCACAAATGCACAACCAAGCTTTGCGTTACGAAGTATACTTCTGAAGAAAAACACCAACAGGAAAATCCTAATCGTCAAACATGTTATTTTCACGTTTAACTGTTACCATGGTTACTGCCCCATGTTCATATATAACCGAAACCACACTTTACTGGAGCTAATCAGAAGAGTGTTCCACAAAGGTTTAAAGTTTAACCTGATATCTAAAATAAGACTTAAAGCTATGGAAAGCCGTTTAGCTGCTATGTAATATTTATGAACACGTATAACAACCGAATACATGCATGCACAATTTGGTTACCAATCACACATTATTTTATCATCCAATACTCATGTACAAATATTTGTTTTAACACCCATGCAATATATTTCATGTTATTGATGACAAATTCGTAAAACGTCTCTAAATAATGTTTGAATTTCTTAACTCAAGGCTACACATTGCCTCCCATGATTGTCAGTCCAACATGTAATTAAAGTTCAACATTACATTTTGGGAAACGCCCTTCGTATGAGTTTTCTCACCTTTTGTCATACATTAGTAAAACAGCCCGTTAGACAATCTACCCTCTTGAAATCACCGATTAAACAAAAACAAAACTCATCTGCTGTAAAGATGTGTGTTTTCATGCGTTTGATCCCTCGACAGCTGCACCTTCTACGTAAGTCAACTTTTCATATATATGTAAAAGAACGACATATCTGTAGAACATCACGTCTGTTACAATGTAATGATACAATTATACCATTGAGAAAACAAAATTATATGCTGTAAAAGCAAATGTTTTTTTCATGCGTTTATTCCCTCGACATCCTGCGTTAGTCAACTTTTCTTGCGGTAGAAAAAACAGCACATTTGGGGACCATAAATATAACTTCATACAATTATGATACATACCATCGCGAATAATTATGTTATTCCGTGAAATCCCGGTCAAGTGGTCTCGGCAATAAGCTGTAAGAAGAACGTTCACTCAGTCAGCCTAGGTATGATTAGTACTAATTCCACGGTATATATAGTTCCATCTCTCCTGTAAAATCTGTTATGATTCTATAATAACGCTTAAACGTCTATTCCCATGAGTTCCGAAATACAACCTACACAATCAGACCTTCCTTCGTTCATTCAACATGTTCGAACGCCTTTTTTTAACGAATAACTCAAAAGACAATCGATGCTAAGGAATTGATGTGGGCAGTTAATATTCTTTAGACCCGTTGAAAACCTTTATAGATTCGCCCGCCCCATATAGGTCCTTAAGGAAGATGTTATTGGAAATCGATCACGGGTTACACTGAGAAAATCTCAAGAAGACAAGAAGCGATAACAATGGTAATCTGAAAGAGGCACGATCCGTAAACAATGTGATTACTCTTGATGATATCGGAGATTAAGCACTATATACGCTGACATTTACACTTACATACATGTATCTATGTAACTACAACAAAACTGTGTTATTGTATTATATCATGATAATATTTAGACACCGAGTTATATCGTCTGCCATAATCTTGTCCTTACTCGGTTAGTTCTCTTGGTTTCCAACTTTTGTGTTGATATTATCCTCATCATGTATACCGTATAATCAACGATTTGATATAGCTCTGTGATTATTGTGAAATCAAACAAGTATATTCATCAAAACAATTGTCGCACTAGTCCTGTATTCAATTAAAGGGTACCACCACCCAAAAATAATATTCTTATTAAAGAAAGGTAACATCTTTAGTATTCCATTCCATCAACAAGTTCACAAAAATATGTTTCCAGAAAGAAAAGAAAAATAATTGGAAACGCATCACCATTCTAAAGCATGCGTTCATGCGGTCTGAATTACGCAGACTGCTATGTGTGTGGTGAATTGCAACGTGTGCAGAGCGAACAAATCGCCCGGGAATCTATTGTTTACAAACGTGCGCGTGAATAGCATTGGCGCACTCGCAAATGGTTGGCCTGTATGGAACCAGGAAATAGCAGTGGTTCCGTAAGTGGTGGAAATTAATTGCTTTGTTTATAAATTACACAACCCTTTGCAAAATGTTGGGTATCTATTTGATATCACAAAACGGTACCAAAACATATAATAATGTGTTGTTCTTTGCCTGGTGGTCCCCTTTAAGTACTGAGACAAACGGAAATACTTATGTTTTCTGCCATTATCTTCTCTTTTTTTGTTTTCAAAGTATTGTGTTTATTACGTATTATGTCTATATTCAATTTAATTCACTTAACCTTTATCCATGTTGAGTATTGGCATAGTGAATCATTATGTGGAACATGATCAAACGAATAGGTGTCAATTGAACAAGAGATTAGAAGATAGGTCTGAGAGGGAGGGACAGTGGAGAGAGGAGGACTGGTGGAGAGGGGGGGGGGGGGGGGGGGGGTAAATGGATGGGGGGGGGGGGTAATACAACAAATAATGGACTTAATGGGATATACACATTACCATTTCAGATATCAGAGAGAGAGAGGGGGGAGAGGGTAGTGAGAGAGAATCAGCCACCAGATACAGAATGATAACGGACAAGAGGGCGGGAGAGAGACATGATTTAGTTATAGGGAGAGACGAGTGCTAGATAGAAAATGTAGATAGACAGAGATATTTTACAGCAGCGTGAATATATATCGTTTAGGTTAGATACAGGTGCGAAGAAGAAACAAAACAAAAACAAGAGAATGAAATGTAAAAGAAAGGAGGACATGTCAGGCGGGGCGACACAAACAAATCAATTTCTACAAGTATCAGCAGCACCTCCTTTAGTTTCGTTTTGTCTTTGCTGAAGTCCCTCTCTAAATATTGATTCGGTCCTCCATATTCTAGGCCAGGTGGCCGGTGGAGATCAAGATCCGAGCAAAGTAGCCGGTTCGATTTCTAGTGTAGCGCCATCTAGCACCGACCGACAGAGAACCTGATAGCTGTAATAATACTAGGTTGTTAGCTAGATACCGTGGCGTCGCTCATGGGCACTAACTTATAGGACAGAGGAGCTTGAAAAGGGCCCTTCACAATTACAAAGGTGATTTGAATCATTGCCTGAATTACCGTCAGTGGTCGAGAGTGGGTCACAGGGGGCCGGAGCCCACATAAGCTGTTTTGGATCTTGGCGAACAAAAGGCAATCAAACAAAATACAAACAAATAAAACACAAAATCCACAGCCTTTTTATAAAACGACCTATAGGAAGTAAGCAACAAGCAACATAAATCCAAAGGACCCTGTGAGGGGGGGGGGGGGGGGTTGGGCCCTGGTGCCCCCCCCCCCCCCCCCCGCCCTTCTAGCTACGCCACTGGCAGTGTACATAATGCCCAGCAGCTCCAGCTTCTGAACTATCTTTTAACCTTTGGCATGCCAATGGTTTAATTCAGACGCGTATCATTCTTCGGTCGTACATGACTTAATATAATTATGAGGTGTTTGCATGTCTTTCATTTCGCATGATCATAAAGATAATTAGTGCGTGTGTATTTCAAGACTATATGAATGCATCATATGTATGCGTGTGAGCTCATGTGCACCATGTCCGTGATTGCGTTCGTTTGCACGAGTGTGTGTATACATGTATACAGAAGCTACAGTTTAGTTATGTAACTGTGTGTGTGTGTGTGTGTGTGTGTGTATATGTGTGTGTGTGTGTGTATGTGTGTGTATGCGTACGTGTGCTTGTATGTCTCTGTGCGCACTTATGTATGTTTGTAGTAAAAAATATGTGTTTGTTTGTTGGGTGTATAGTAACAACTGTTTGTGTTTGTTTTCGTTGGTATGTATTAAAGACGATAATTCGTGTGTGATTGTCAATGATTTTGTCTGCATATTGGCGACTGGGTTACTCTATTTGTATGTGTGGGTGTACAATTATGTGCGTGTGTTCATACGAGTTTGTGTACGTTGGTGTGTGGGTGAATGATGACAACCTGTCGCCGGAACTGTCGGATAGTTAGCAACTTGTTAAAGGGACTTAGTAACATTGTCCAATTCCTCACAACTTACTTTGAACTCTAGTGGCTCTATCATACCTTATTATATTCATATTAACAATAAAAGCACGTGACAGGTTTCGGTTTTTCAAATTTTCATTTCGTTCAAAATATATTTACGATTGAAGTGTCCAGATATGAAATTGTCTACGTAACGGGATAATTTCATGCCGTGTACAAAGTAAGTACAGTGAGTTTATGAATATCACTTTGCATTTTTGCTCATATCTCAGCAAAAAAAACATCCAATTAACGTGATATTTTCACACATTACTTTGTGGATATATCATATCACTCCAATGCACATTGTATTAATCACTCATCACTTTTTGCACTTGCGAGCAAAGTTACTAGGTCCCTTTAATGTTTAGTACATGTAAATACTAATTCTGATTTGCGATTCGTTGGGTGAGAGTTAGGAGGGCGTTAAGGTAGATTTTCGGCTAAATTGGGTTCGGCATTTATACCACTTCGCCGATCGAAGACAGCTCAGCTGTGATGTCTATGTTAAGAGAATATTTCTGTTAACAATTATTTCAAATTGTTGAGATATGTATCAGCAATTCAAGAGTGATACATGTGCTTTCTACTGGGCTCTCGAACTTGAACATGAATATCCCCGAAGTACAAACAACGACGTACAGCGCCCTTCTCTATCTCAGCCCACGAATTTATGTTTGGTCCTAAAGGTTGTTTGAACAGAATCGCGGTAAGTAATAATATTCATATTTGTTTGCTGAGGTCAGGTTTGATGGCCTTAAGGTCTAGCTGATAACATTCTTTAAAGACCATAATTTGAATATCTTTTTAAAGGGATCCAACAACGTTGTTGGTATGTGTAAACATTTATGAATATATTATGATACCATGAGCATTTTGTTGCCATCCGATTATGTGTGAACATTTCATGTTAAATGGATGTTATATGGCGGGTGAGAAAGGGGGACATGCAAAGTCATTGCACTGATTATGTACATAGTTATAACTATCCAGTATATAGTTATACATCCGAACATTTTATTCATACATATCTTTATAACGGATGAGAAATTTGGAAAACTGAAACCAGTAATTCTTCCATTGGTAGTACGAATGCAACAAGGTATTAGAGAACCACTAGATTTCTAATAAAGTTGTGTGAAGAATTCGGACAATGTTACTTGATCCCTTTAAGGTCTATAATAGCTGATAGCATTCTTTAACGACCGTATCAGCTCTATTATTGGGGTGCAAATATGCCCAATATTGTAATTGTTCGGTCACGATTTCCAGTCTGTCCTTCTCTTACGTACTCAGTTTCCCGGAATATACAAACCATTAATGTAAATATGCAATGCTAAGAGGACATTCAGTCCCCACTCTAGCTGGTATTAAGATGATCTATTGCTCCACATTATTGCTATTCAATATGACGTTAAAAATTGTATGTATGCCTATTATGTAAATGAAAATAGTTATCATGAATAAAACAAAGTGCATTGGAATTAGATACAATTAAACAAAATAACATGTATAAGACTAAAACATTACAAATCAAAGCACAAAATTAGATAAAATGCAATGCATAGCAAAATAATGTAATAATTATGACATAACTTGAGATCAAAATATTATTGCATACCGGTATATAACTAAAGTTGCCACAGTAAGCTGCCCTCTCTTTGGAAGTATTAAAACGGGCTTGTCTGGAAAAATCAGAGTGTTATTTATATCCTTTGGATCTTCAATGCATGCTGTCAGCCCGCCGCTGATATTGGGCCTAAATTCACCGCCCGTTCGCCCCTCTCCGCCGGGATGGGTATGGTGGCTGTTCGGTAGATAATCATAATCCCGCATGTCGTGCGTACGTGCGCTTGCACAGCGTTTGCATGCAGAGTATATATGCGGTTGAATCGAACCTATGGTAATAAGATTAGTGTTGTTTTTTCAAACATTTTATTGCTAAAATAGTCAATTTCGAAGCAGGTTTTGTCTAAATCTTTACATAAACATGATAAACAGATAAGTTATGATATATTCGTTCACATGGTATGTGATAACAGCGCATTTTGCATTCCTTGTGTTTTGGGCGTTTCCCAATTCTGTTATTAATTTGGTTTTAATGTTGCAGCGTGCAACCCCTGAAAAGCCCTGTTCAATGACGGGATGTGAAAGGGCAATTCTACCCGTCTCGTTGATATAGGCCTCATCTATAGTACGTACAGCTGCGGCCGTAGGGAAACAAGTAAAGTTGTTACGAATTGCTATTGTTCTGTATGGCGTCATTTGTATTCGTTTCTTATGACTTCTTTAATTGTACGGTTTTCTTTTTGTTTTACTAGAAATTGTGATTGTGTATGTGTGTGTGTTATGCGTAATGCATGATTGCAAGCGAACCAACGCCCCAAAACAATATTCTTATAAATGAAATAATATCCGTTGAAACTTAAATGCACGCCGTCAGCACGCCGTTGAGATTGGGCATACATTCACCTCCCGGTCCCCCCTTTACGCCGGGCTGGGTATTGGTGGCTATACCTGTATACGGTCGACAATTATGTTGGCCTTTAATGTTGTAGCGTGCAAACCCCTGAATGACGGGATGTGAAAGGGCAATTCCACCCGTCTCGTTGATCTAGGCCTCCTCTAGTACGTCCAGCTGCTCTCGTCTCAGGCCTAAGGGAAAAGCTAGTAAAGTCGTTATGGAATCGCTATTATTTTGTATGTCGTCATTAATTTTTCATTCGTTTTTATGGCTTCTTTTTGACGGTTTTCTTTTTGACGTTTGCTTTACTAGAAATTGTGATATGTGAGTGTGATTGTTATTGTGATTAGTGACGCATTTAACAATGCCCATCGCATGGTCCACCTCGAGAACCCATTCAACTGACGGGAGCTTTATTAGAACATTCATAATTTGTTGTACGACTCCATCCCACTAATATTGCTCAATCATTCATTAAACTCGTGCAAGATGAAGACGAATGTCGCTGTTTTTTTTTCCACAACCACCACCTTCTCTGCGATTTCCCCGATGCTCGGCAATACGTGAAGATATCGGCCCGCCGTTTTGTAGCTTTTTCGTCAAATCTTGCGCATCTTTTAAAACCAAATCAAGTATCAACATAATATAAAACAAAATAAATCAGCTGGCTCTTCATAATGTTTGTGCTGTATCATAATTCCAATTATCGACAATATAAGATTTTTAGCAAAATAATAGTTTTGTTTCCTTATTTGCATAAATTGCCATAGACATGTAAATGGGTGAATTACACAAAAATGAAATGGCCATAATCATACACCTTCTTTTGTGCCGATCGGGCTTTTCACGACCGAGATCTTAAGGAGGCTATAATGCCCCCCTCCCCGGCCGCGAATTTGCGTTTCCCAAACCATTCAGCAACCATTCAGCAAATCCTTGTGAATTAGCGACTTGGTCAGAGACCACGCATACCCATTTCCGACTTGTATAAATTCGAACATTTAGTCGAGTGCCGAAAGAATAGCAAATACAAAAAACATTGTCCCGAAGGTAGGATTCGAACCAGGGATCTCTAGCGTATCAGTCTAACTCTCTATCCACGGAGCTATTTTTATTTGCTTGACGGTGTTGGTTTTTAGGGGAATATATACCCTAACACTAACCCTAACCCTAACCCTAATGTTGGTGGCTATAGGTCAGATTTAGTGGCTAAAGGTCAGATTTAGTGGCTATATGTCAGATTTAGTGACTTTAGGTCAGATTTAGTAGCTATAGGTCAAATTTAGTGGCTATAAGTATATTTATAACTCGAATTGTTGTTGTTGTTGTTTTAGGTTTATTGGCGTTCTTCATTTATTTTGAATATTTACGCCAATTGAATACGCGCGCTTTGGTCTCCATTCAAGACGCCCGATTCCAATTAACCGGGCATATCTAATGCGTTAGTGCCATAGCTGAATGGTTTGGGGAAAACAAATTCGCTCCCCGGCCATAGAAAGACCTCAAATAGTCTTTTTAGGGTTAAAGGATGTGTGTTGCCGTGTCAGAGGGCGATTTCAACACGCTCGAACGAAGGCGCGATATTGTACGCACGGCGCGCGCTCTTTATACGTATCTTACACACGCCAAAGTGATGCGCAAGTATTTCAGCTCAGCATGCACACATTCGCCTGATTCCGGGGGGAGTTGTGATTAATCGCAAAGTTGCGATTGATCGCAAATCAAAAATACACGCGCACCTTTTGCAGATAAATTAACTAAACTGGGTGCCCATTAAAAAAAAAAAAAATCCTTTTCAATTGACGACATTTAGACCTCTTTTGTACATGTATCATGTAGGTCATATCAGTTCTGTTTTTTTGCTTATTTCTTGTTATTTCATGTGCAAATAAGATTCTTATTGATTTGCTCATATGTGTTCTTATTTTCTGGTAAAACTGTGCCCAAATGCAATGTTTTATCGGTCTTGTTTACTGTTATATGTTCAGTACCAGGACGGTATATATACGCCAATAATAGTATTAAAAAAAACACGCTCACTTGAGCCAATCAGAATTGCGCATTTAGGCGCATTTTCTGACTTGCGATTAGCCGCAACTCTTTATGCAACCCCCCTCCCCCCCCCCCCACCCCCCCCACCCCCCCCCCCCCCCAAGACATGTCGCCGATCGCTGTGCGCATTTGCGAAGTTTGCGACGCGCTGATTGGCTGATTTAGCTGTTGCGAACCGCTGATTGGTCAATGAGATGACTTTGAAAGCACTACTTTGTTCTGTCTGTATATCTGAGTTGTTGTTGTTGTTGTTGTTTAGTTCTTATGGCGATTAGTCAATAGTGACTATTGTCGCCAACTACCGTACATTTTTTATTTAAAAATTATATTTCGATGTATTTATATCATCAATATTTATATATACAAGTATGCATTTATTTTGTTTATTTTCCTTTTCTAAACATAATATAAATAATAGTTTTTGACAAATCTTCAAGGCATACAAAATCATCGAGGCTTGAGCCACATGAGCTATTAGCTCCATGGCTTGAGGATACATACAATTGGGCGATCGCGCCCCTGTCCAAATGTAATTCCATGTATAAATTAGCAACGCTGATCCCTCCCCTGTCACATGATGCCGTCTTACCAGCCCTCAAAGTACGTTTCTTAGGCTTTCGGTGTACGCACCCCTCTGTTCACTCGCATAATACTGTCGAGGATCAGAAAATGCGACATACACCTAGGTCACTCTGGCATAGAAAGGGGGCGTGAGCCTAACACGAGAAAAACCAAACAAAATGTAGCGCAATCGCACACTTATATGCTCTCGGCCTTCCAAGTCAGGTTTTAATCAAGCAAAGCGTTGTGGGCTCACACTATTACGTGCAGTGCAGTGGGTGCAAACATAATAATTATATGACAACATGCAAAACAAACCAGAAACAAACAAACACTACATGTATATATCGTATCTTACAGAACCGTAACTTAAATTAAAAAAAAAAAAAAAAAAAAAATAATATATATATATATATATATATATGCTTACACGAAAGTTTGCTGTATAGCAAATCGTTTTGTCCTTTGTACGAAACGGACTTTTGTCGCTTGAACATATGTATCTGTGGATTTTAAAATCATTTTCATATCATTTTCGAAAGTATTAATTTCAGCGAGCATCATTGCTCGTTCAATCAAATATCTACGACACTCCATAAAATAATGAGTGACCGTTTCTAATGAAGAGCAAAAATCACATTTCCCTGTGGGGTGGATACCAAGTTGATATAAATTTATTTATTTATTTATTTATTTATTTTGGTATACATTTCAAACTGATCAGCAGCAGTGCTGAAAGGATCAGTGTACATTGAACATCAAAACATACATAGTATAAACAATACAATATAGGAATTGTTACATTCGAATTTGAATGAATTGGAACAACAAAATTTACAAAAGTAAATCACTATAAAATAAACAAAGCTACATTACACAAATAACAAATATCAGATCATTGTGCATAATTGCTAATCAACCACATTTCCAACAATGAATTGTATACAGCAATTCATAACTATATAGGTAATATAAAGTAATTCATAATTAAAACTGTTCTAAGTTATTCATCACCAAGCAATTAATTAATTATAATATATTTATCATTTATACCTATCAGCTGAATACCTATTGTGAAATCATTATTATATGAGAGCAAGACTATTCTAATATTGATATTTCAATTAAAATTAATTAAGCATAATTTAAAAATGAATAATTATGTACCTATTATAAGTTTAATATCAATATTTTACCAAAATTCAAGGTACCAAACTGCAAGTTTATGAGTATTTGTCATATTACATGAATAAAAAAAACAATCTAAGTCTACAATATTATCATCTTAATGATCGTTTAACTATACATGGGATACGTAAGACCAGTACTTAATTATTGTGTCCCGGTTTTGAATGGAAATATTACTCAAAAGCAAATATTAAATTTAGAACGAATTCTAAAGAGAGTCCTCAGAATAATATTGGGAGGTGACTATATGCCACTTTTGCTCTTTCATTGTGCAATTTAACTACATTGGAAGCAAGAAAAAACCAACTTTGTGAACAGTTTATATAATATCTTTAGAAAACACCCTGTTTTTAATGATTGGTTACCAATTAAAAAGAAAATAGTGCTCTTCATTACCTTGTTCATATTTTAAACAATGATACAATTCAATTTTTGTATAATCATTTTCTTTTCTTATGTACAATTGTGTATGTTGCTGTTTGCATAATAATCATTACTTTTTAAACTTTACAACTTTTAACATGTATCATGCACTTTACAAATGTAACAAATGTACAATTCAGCCTTTGGCTGCCAACTATTTAATTAATAAACTCTTTTAAATTCAATTCAACACAAATAACTTAATTACATTATACCAAGCAATGCAAATCATTACTAACAAAACACAATCAAACCGAATTCATGGTTTTAATGTACGTGCCAAATAGGGGATAGTTGATTTACGATATCTTTCTGTGTTACATTTAATTGTACACAATCCCGACATGTTTCGTAATTGTCTTGTACATGTACTAGCTTTGGTTGGAGGGAGTAAGTGTCTATGTTTTGGAGATTGCAACATTTTTGTGCCAAAATTAATCAACAATTTGTTTCTGCGTAAAGAGAGTGATGGTAACTTACAGATAGACAACGCTACACTGTATGATGTGTAGTCTCTACCCAATATAATTCTGAGTGCTCGTTTTTGAACAAACTCAATTGCGTTGGTTTGAGCATCAGTAATGGAGGTATGCCAAACTGGACAGGCATACTCTAAAATGGGTCTAATGTAGCATGTATAGACGGTCACCATATCCGTAATAGGTGTTTTTGACCTCCTAAGAATACGGGATGCTTTAGAAACTATTTCTTGAACATGCAAGTTCCACTTCAAATCATTTTGAATTGTGACTCCTAACAACTTAAAGTGAGAAACTACATTCAATGGAATTTCATTCAACGTTATATCAGTGCGTGGGTTCATCTGTCGGAGGAAATTTATACAGAGTAAATTACATTTGGAAGGTTTAGGCACTACATCATTTTGTTGGCACCAATATGAAATATTATCCAGACTATTTTGAAGAGTAGTAGGCTGGTTTCGTTTAATCACTTCTCCAAGCGTCAAATCGTCAACATATTTCCATCTATGTTCAGATTCATCCGCTGCATAATTAACAAGTACCAAAAATAAAATTGGGCCTAGTTTAGTGCCTTGCGGCACTCCACATGTTGTTTGCAACAAGGGTGAGTTGTTGCCACCAATTTTAGTAGACTGAGTTCTATTACTGAGAAAACTACAAATGATTGGTATAATGAATCTTCTGACACCCAAATCAATCAGTTTCTTAATTACGATATTGTGGTTTACCCGGTCGAACTCTTTAGTAAAATCTATAGTGGTTAAGTATGCATAGTGCCCAGATTTGTCAAGACCATGCAGCACAAAATTTAGAAGATCAACCAAGTAATGTGTAGTCGAAGATCCTTTCACATTCCCAAATTGCTTCTTATCAACATGTTCAACAATGTCATCAACTACCCATTTTGCAATGAACGATTCCAATACTCTCGCAAATATTGGGGTGAGAGAGATGGGTCTCAATTGATCAAAGGAGTTAATGTTTTTTTCCTTTGGGACGGGGGTGATTGCTGCTGTTTTCCAAATATCAGGGAAAATCCCATCATAGATGCATTTATTGAAAATGCAAGTTAATGGCTCAGCTAATTCAATTGCAAATTCTTTAATTAACCTGACAAGCAAATCGTTTGGATGGCCAGATTTAGTGGCATTTAAATCCTTCAAAACTTTGAGTACTTCGCCAAAATAAATGGTTGGTGGTGTTTCTGCAGGCAAGTATGCAGGTAACAGTGTACAATCCAACGGGGGAAGTTGAGAACAAATGTTTGCAAAATGAGTGTTGATGGTAGTTGCAATAGTAATAGGATCATCTACTGCCCCTGGAATTTCTACACGTTTAGAGTTCAATTTACACATCTTCTTTATGTACTTATGCCATTGAGCGGGTTGACATGATTTGAGATTCCGTACAGATGCATTAAAGTACCTAGTTTTTGCATTAAATCAAAATGAAGGCCTAAAATTCCCAAACGTAGTCTTCTAAAAATCTTTTCAGATTGTCTATTTAAATTACACGAAACTTGTTGTTTAACAAAAGGCTGTATTTCTTTTAACAAATGATTGGAGTCTTCCCATCGACGTTGCCATGTATTTAAGGCTCGTTCATTTAAAATTGTCTTAAATTCTGAGAGAGAAAGACCATTACATATTTCAATTTCTTTGTATAATGCCATTTTTGCGTAATAATCTACCATTTCATTTCCATTTACACCGCAGTGACTGGGTATCCATTCAAAAAAGATATATTTACCAGTCGTGACTAATTTAGTAAGAGTACTCAGAATTTCTAATACAAATGATTCTGAAATTTTATTATTTTGTAGCGCTATGAGTGAGCTCAAAGAATCTGTCAGTCTTTTTGACTGTGAGTATGAAAAGGCCGGTACATAAAAAGCTGCTGAGCATCTCCCTGTACCGGGTGCCTTTGAACCATCCCTGAATATGTGCAATTGTGCTGACCATTTCTTTTGAATTAATTCAATACTTCTTTGTTGAAGGTAGGCTGGGTTGTTATCCTTTGTGAACTCTTGACTCAATTCAATAGATATGTGTGCTGGGCTAAGAAGCCACGGAGGTAATGGAGATGACAGAAAAGGTTCAACAGAGACACTATCGATATTACTTATTCTGCATGCAAAAGGTCTGTTTCCCGTTTTACATTTCATAATTAATTTTACTTGCCAATTTGGCCGAAGAGCTTTTAACAATGGGTGATCTAAGTGTCTCTGCAAACTAAATTTATATTTTTCTGTCATAAAATGTCTTCTAATGTCCAGAGGCATTTCTCCCATTTCAACCTACAAAGATGCTAATGGCGTTAAAGGGAGTGCCCCAGCACATATCCGAAGTGCTTGAAATTGAATTGAGTTAAGAGGTTTTTTAACAGTGTCAGAGGCGCTATTATATGCCTCACATCCATAGGCTAATCCAAAAGAGGTCGTATCATTGCTCTATATACCATTAAAAGAGATTTCGATGAGCTTCCCCATTCCGTTTTTGTTAAAGTCCTAAGTATATTTAATTTCCTTTTACATCTTAGTACTATATTCTCAATTATGTTGTTGCCAAGTAAGATGTTTATCAAATATAATTCCTAAAAATCGTTGACTTTATTTAAACATTAAATCTTCATCATTTATTTTCAAAATAGGATATTCTATTAAATGTATACTTCTAGTAAACAAGACAGGAACTGTTTTGTGTACTGATAGCTTAAACTGATAGTTTGACGTGTTGTCTCGCCTTGAATTCAAGGCTGTTCTTCACATGCAACACACAAACAAAATAATACACATATCTCCGCATTTTGTTTTGTTGTTGTTTTTGCTACCCCCTTGAGATACCATAGCACCGCATGTTCTCTCTCGACTCTGGTTCCAACTTAGGTAATGACGTCATCGTCCTGTTCCATAAGCGCATGTTGACGCATAACTCTATGCATTTTGCATTAATCCCATGCAGCCTGTGTAATCTACGAGGAATTATCACTCGATTTTATATAAAATATTTACAAAGAAAAAAAAAACATAACGTGGGATAGGTTTCGATGTATAACAGACATGTTCGGTAAATAATACGTAATCATAAGTGTTACGAGTTGATGACTTGACTACACGATTGCATATTTATTAATAAATGACAGGGGTCAATATTTATCATTTAATTAAAAAATGCGTGATGATCAAGCCATAACATAATGCTTATGAATAACAGGACTGGTACCGATTATACTTGGGCTTTGGTCATATTGGTCTAGTTGAGAATGCTAACCTGCCATATCATAATTATAAACATCAAACAAAATCAATAAGTTGATTGTGTGTCCTGTCGTTTTGATTGTCATTCGATTCCAATAATGGTTGTCGATTTTGTCGTTTAAAACAAAACTTCATTATCGTGTCGTAATTCCGTTCAGATATTACGCAATATCTGAAAGAAGGCTGTATAATGAAGTCACCTAGGCTCAATTAAAGTGATCCATTAACTTTGCCAAAATTCAACCAACATCACTTGGAGGTTTAACACTTCTCTTGTACCTTGTTGTTTGACTTATAGTGATAGAATAATAAAAATGATTTCTGATTTGTCAAATGTCTCCCTAATTATAGAGATATCTAAGATTGAATTATAAAGCGTCTATAGACGCTTTCGATCGTAGTCAATAGTATTCGAATTCGGATGCTAAATCATCCATTGTAGTATTCAAATTCGGATACTTCACGCGAACGATCGGTACACAAATTAGACATCGCTTTAATCTTTTTTGTTTACTAGATATGCATTATTCCCTTTCAATGACAATCTCACATGTCATTTTCAAGAATCTTATGTAACAGTGATATTGGCAATCATGTTAGAAGTCTCAAATATCACTTTGGGGAAACAATATCATGAATATAAACTTAATGGATCACTTTAAACGAATGCAAATCGAGCATAACTTTCTATCGCGCCACTAAGCTAAACAATATCGAATAGACCAAACGACTTCCTCTCATTTCGTTTTACTGATCAAATAAAAAAATAAACAAACGAACAAACAAAAACGGGGGAAGCATTTTATAGAGTGTAAAGCGAATTCTAGTGTAAATTACAGAAACGAAAACAGACGGAACTGATTTAATAAAAGTAACCGAAAGATCAACAAAGAGGCGACGCCAACTCCAATTCCGCACACAGTACGGCTGGATAATTCCCATTATTATGTGATTTAAATTTGAAATTGCCCACCGTTTAATGTAGCGTATCGTGTTCATATTAATTTGTTTATCTAACACAGAAGTAATATAATGCAGCCGTTGACATTGATTAACGGTGCACATTGAGACGTTATTAATGTATTGATAATACTCTTTTCTGTTTACACTTTTTGTGCTAATTTCGTAACGGAATAACATTGATTTTTACATGATGGAAAGGTATGTGTTTATGATGCAAATGACGATGGTTGTGATGCTGATGATGATGCTGATGATGTTGATGATGATGACGATGATGATGATGATGTTGAAAATGATGATCTGATTTTTTCAATGAAAATGGAATTGCACTACTTGCAAAGCGATAATTATTAACGAACAAACCGCATTATCCATTTTAATGAAAAGTTGGTTGCATTAATATTATGCCTTTATTCATTTTGAATCCACAACACAAATAATAGAGGCATGGACGCCAACAGGCGGGGACAGGGGGAGGGGGGGGGGGGCACACATCCCATCCCCACCTCCCCCCCCCCCCCCACATTTGAAAGTGGAGGGGATTGTCCCCCTCAATTTTTGATATCATGCATACATTATGTATGTTTGATTCCATAGCTTACACGAGATAATAATGTGGAATTTCTGTCTCAGGTATGCACCAAATCGAAAAATTTCACGCAAAAAAAAAAAAAATGCAAAAGCTCCCTAAAGTGGGAGGGTGACACACCCTTCCACACTCTCCATTGCTCGGTCGCTTCGCTCCCTCGCAATGTTCCCCGACTTTTGAGAAGATGTTGACGCCTTAGAAAAGGGGTGCGTTTTATCCCCTCCAATGCAAATTGACCCCCTTTATCATGTTTATATGGAAGCCACTGGCCCCACTCACTCACAAGACTTGTTTGACAGGGCATGAATTATTGGTTTAATTCCATGAACGCAGAGCTGCAAGATGATGACGTCACTAAGAATGACGTCCCCAAGATCCACAAAAGCAAAAGACAAATAAAGGGGGAAAGGAGCAAGGGGTTTGTTCATTTTTTGAGGGACGGGTGGGAGCCAGGTCGGGGAATCGGGGTTGAAGCGTAGAGCAAGATGATGACGTCACCAAATATGTGACGTCACCAGGAACCACACAAGCAAGATACAAACAAGGAGGAAAGGAGCAAGGGGTTTGTTCATTTTGAGTGGACCGGTGGGGAGCCAGGTCGGGGAATCGGGGTTGAAGCGTAGAGCAAGCTGATGATGTCACCAAATATGTGACGTCACCAGGAACCACCGACGCAGGAGACAAAAGCAAGGGGAAGGGAGCAAGACTTGTTTATTTTTGGAGGGACGGGTGGGAGCCAGGGTAGGGGATCGGGGTAGAAGGGAAGGATACCTGGGCATATCCCTGCCGGAAAGAATACACGCATCCACAGTGTGAACCCAGTGTGGACCGCAATGTTAATTTGAGTGTGTTCACATTGTGAAACCCAATTCACACTGTGAACACAGCATGAGCGCAATTTTAACACACTGTGAACGCAGGCAATTTCACACTGCACGGCGATAGTGTGAACACAATGTGTTCACAGTGTGTCCACAATGTGAGTTCGTTTTCACACTGTGAACAGGCTCGAATTTAACATTGTGGACCACACTGTGAAACACAGTGTTTTTATACTGTGATCACACTGTGGAAGAGTGTGTTATTTGAGTATAATGGGTATAATTTGGGTATAATGCGACAACACATGCGTTATGTTCTTTTCATTATGTTTACTTTCGCCGCAGGGGTGCTGGTGGTAGAGAACTACAAATCCACAACAGGGGTTGTTCTATTATATTCAATTTAATTTGATTTTGTTTATAATTTATACAAAAAACACATCAATATTAACTTTAATAAAGTGCAAAATGCCTATGTATCCCTTTATTTATTTAGTCTTGTTTAAATATCACAAATTACATATCACATTCTTGCAAAGATATTCTAATTTCTGCCCCGTGTTACCCCTTCGCTACTCTCGTGGGCGCACATACACTGCAACGTCACAATTTCTGGAAAGAGATAATTTTTATTCGAAAAGTGATACCACTTACCAAACAAGCGCACCTGCTGGCGTATTGTATGTTTCCACCACACCTCCGGCCAGGTTTAGAAAATGAATACAAGCATGTAAGTTAGTTTTAAAGGGATGCAGCATTTTGGGGTCCCGTTGCATGTCCCGTTATGTTCCTATGTATTGCAAGTCATATCATGTGATTAAATGCTCAAATCTGATTGGTTAAAATGCGCAAATGTTCTGACTTACAATTAATTGAAACTTACAATCGATTGCATCTTTTTCTGCAACGGGACCATAGTCTAACTAAATCGGACTAAAAGGACTAAAAGGCTATATAAACAGGGATTTATTTACATTCAACCATGCTTGAAAGGTGGCTAAGTTTTAAATCCGTTTTCGTTCGAATATTAGCTTTTGTACTTTTAGTGAAACTGATAATTTTAACTAATTTCTTGCATATATTGACAAATTATTATTTAGGGCGTTAAGTGCGTATCTCACCGGCGGAGACGTCGCCGCGACTGCCACGACTGATCAGGCGCGGTAGTCGCGGCGACTCGGGAGACCCGAAAATGGTTTGCAATCTCACCAAGGCGAAGTCTTGGAGACTTTTCCGCGACGTATCCATGGTGACAAACAATTTGCCCGAGGAGCAGGAACAAACTGTACCAAATGATAAAGAACTCAGTCACGTGGTCTCTAAAGTGGGTCAAGCAACGTCAAGTAGTGTCGCGGAGACGTCTCCGCAAAGTCTCCTCTCAGTCGCCTTGGTCTCCAGTAGGTCCCGGCGACGTCGCGGCGACGTCTTCCCAGTCGCCGACAGAATTAGTCTCCGCGACGTCGCCGCGACTGATGGATACGTCGCGGAGACGTCACGGAGACCTGCTGGAGACTGAAAAAGGCTCCAAAAAAATCGATCTTGTTTGATTTTCCCGCGACTCCCCGGAGACCCGGCTAGTCTCCAGGAGACGTCGCGGCGACGTCGCGGAGACGTCTCCGCGACTAGCGGAGTCGCCAACTAGTCGCCAACTAGTCGCCAACTAGTCTCCAGCCCGGTGAGATACCATCTTTAGTCCGTTTAAAGGGATCTCGTTATTTTGTTGGCATGTGTACAAAGTGATGAATGGTGGATAAAATATGTGTTGTTGTTATCTGATATGTCCATTGAGTAATGTGTGACAATTTCACGTTAAATGAATATTATCTGGCCAAGTAATGAGCGAAAATGGTAGTGTTATTCACTCACTGATTGCACTGACATTGAACACACTTATAACTTTCCAGTGGATAATTACAAATCCGAATGCTTTAATCGTAAATATCCTTTTAACAAAAGGTAAATTTTAAAAACTGAAACCTGTTCATGCTTCTATTTTGTAATATGAATACGAGAAGGTATGAGAGATCCACTCACGTTCTAAGGAAGTTTTTTTTGTGTGATTCGGACAATGTTGGTAGAACATTTTAATATTTTCTTAAATGACATGTGCCGAATACGCAAAACGATTTTCTCCGAATTAAGATGGGCATAATTGTGTCGCCTTTTGCAAATAAGGTTTCAAAATATGCATAACCTAACGATATGGGCACTGCAATGTTTGACAGGTGGTAACTATTATTCAACATACAATACGAAATGATTGGAATGCTTTTTTGTGTCTACCTTTGCATTCGGGTTCTTGTATGATGTATACATTTTTGTTTTATGTTTAGTATCTCACCTGACCGCAATTATAATTTTAAAAAACACATTTTTGTGCAAGGTTTGTGTTATCAATTATAATAAGAAGATATACGAATTCGTCATCGGAACTAAAATAATTTAATGTAATCATCGCTGTTTTCGATTCTTTAAAACAAGTGTGATTTGCATTTGAGTGTGCATTTTCTTAATATATAGTACTTAACCTTACCAATTATGAACGATTCTTTTACTTGAAATAATAAGTTAAACATATAAGTACACGGACGAAACGGGTAGCACATGTACTAGAATTATACGCCGGATGACCTGTATAAATACGGGGGGAAATCAAACAGTAGTATCAATGCATTCCATTGCTCAGAGCATAATCGTTGCAACATCCCGCGCAATCCCTTATAACGTAGACACCCTCCTACTAGGTAAACGAACCGGAGGCGGATAAATTCAATTTTCATCGCGTTTCGCCGTCACTTCTTGGTCTATTTGCATCGCAAATACGGTTTCATCGCACGCCACAAGGCTTTGACCCGAAATCGGGCACTTTTACGAGTGGGATTTCGCTCCTTCTAATCACTTTTAAGAGGGTTAAAGAAATAGCAAAACCAAAACTATCGAGTAACTATAATTTGTATGTGCAGTGTTTTTTTATAGGGTAAATGAGCTGGGAAGGTGTGTCGAAAGAGAGGGAGAAATTATACAGGTAAGAAGGGGGAGGGGGTGAAGAAAAAATAAAGTTAACAGATTTTACTCAATACATTATAATTGTGTGCAATTAAAATACAATATCAAACACACAGTCATACACGAACAATACTTAATTGTGTTTGTTATGAATTATGGCATTAAAAATAATCATAATACATGTACATTCAATTCAAAATATCTAGATATTTACAAATATCTAGTAATTAGTTATACAAATAATACACGGTCTAGAGTGCGTTGTGTAAATGCATCGCACGCGAGGGCTATGTTAGCTGTGCGTTGCGCACGAGGCGCAGTTGGTAAAAAGTAATCAATGCCCACGTGATCGGTATTAGCCAATCACGTTACTGAATTTACCGGAGCCGTTTTATAATATGGAACAGCTTATTTTATATCGCATTCAATACGATATAAAACAACCTGTTCGATACTCAAATTGTGTACAATTACCAAAAAAGTTAACACATGACCAGAATTTTGACCTCAATACAAAATATTCATATTTATATGAAATTATAGTTACACTATGCCTCTCCCCTCCTTCCTCTCCCTATACTAATATTTTGCTTCATGGGTGTGTTTCACAAATATTCTAACTTTAACTTAAAGGGGACCACCAGGCAAAGAACAACACATACTTATATGTTTTCGTACCGTTTTGTGATATCAAATAGATACCCAACATTTTGCAAAGGGTTGTGTAATTCATAAACAAAGCAATTAATTACCACCACTTACGGAACCACTATTATTTCCTGGTTCCGTAGGGGCCAAACATTTGGGAGTGCGCCAATGATATTCACGCGTACGTCTGGAGACAATAGAATCCCGGACGATTCGTACGCTCTGGACAAAGTAGTCTTCGTACATGCAGACCCATGAACGCATGCTTTAGAATGGTGATGCGTTTTCCTATTATATATATTTTTTTTTTTGTGAACTTGTTGATTGAATGGACTACTAAAGATGTTACCTTTCATTATAAGAATATTATTTGTTGGTGGTGGTACCCTTTAACTCTAAGTTGGACCTAACTATTATGGAAAGCCATTTGTAGCCTTGGAATCCAATATATTCAAATGCAAAAAAGCAAGAATGTTAGACTTTTCATTAATGTTGCATCAAGAACATGAAATCTCCTTGATAATAATAAATATAAATAATTAGTTTCAACATGAAAAAGGACTTTAAAAAAAAATCAAAGAAACTAATGGCTTTCCATACTTGTTAAGTCCAACTTAGAGAGTTCAGTTCAACTTAGGATCTTTGTGAAACACCCCCCTGGTGTGTGCGTGTTTCTCCCCTTTCCTAAAAATGATTGATCGAATTATGCCTTTATTTTGATGTATTCATCTTCATCCAAAAATCATCACGTCCGTGTGTACCGTTGCACTTCTTGGGAGCAAATGCCGCACTGGAATTTGGACAGAGAATTCACGGCCATGACGGCAAAATCAAATACCGGCAATATAATGGCGCTGTCAGTATGAAACTTAAAGTGATCTAGTTATTATCTGACAACCCCCCCCCCCCCCTGGCCACCCGGCCACCCACCCCCTACCCCCACCACTGAACCTCGTAGCTTCACCACTGAAATATGCATAACATATCTGCTTTGCGGATTTTCACGTGATGTATCTCGTTTGTGATACTCGTGACTTTGGTCCCGCGTGCGCATGGTGAGGCGGTATATTTGCGTAGCGGTCACATATTCGCCGGGACACGTATACGAAGTTAAGGCAAAAGTATATATTCGCACGGCTCCCATGCCTAAAATATGAGCCCTCATACGGACGCCTTTACGGGACTCGTACGGACATCGCAAGATACTCTTACGATATCTTTGACATCTTACTACTATCGTACGATTTGAGTGGCCCAAAATTCAGTCGCAAAATCGTACGATATTCGAAAAAAAAAACGTACGGGCGCTTTATCCCAACTCGGAGCATTTGTGACCAAGGCTCAAAGGCACACTCTAACATTTGTCTGCTTAAAGGGGCAATAATCTAACAGTTTTAGTGTTGCACATAGCAAAATTTGATGTTGCATTTCAACAGCGCCATCTCATGAATGTTGCTGACCAGTGTAATTACAACCAATTAACCTTTGGCCCTAGGGTCTCATTGAGGTCACACTCCATAAGCCTTTAAGGTCACGCAAGCATGATTTAATGACACTCCCAGTGAACTGATGTTTTTATGGGAGACTCACAACCCCTCCCTAGCTACCCAGTATTACGTTACTGCAGCAAGTAAATAGAATAATACAAAATGTGGTAAGCCTCATTTCCACTTTCCCTACCCCCTCCCTTTTCTCCCCACATCCCTCCCCTCTCCCTGTTTCTCTTTACACCAAACTACAGTAGTACATGCGTTGCTATTCTTTGATGGGTTTGAGCAGAGAGGTGGGTCTTTCCCATCTCTCTGGTTTCAGCATAGACCTAGTAGGTCTATGGTTTCAGAGTACAAATAATAATAATGAAACACTTTTATATAGCGCATAACACATAAGCACAATTGCATGTCCCTATGCGCTTATTATTACCCTTGGTCATCAGGTAGAGGTCAAACCCACACAATTATCTTGCGCACCATCTCGACTCCCCGGGGAGCATATACTAGCCAATGGCAGCCATATTATAGCGCCGAGGCCAATTAGCATATAAACAGAAATTTGCCAAGGGTTGCACCTAACTGGTGTTTGCTAATATAATTGCAATTTACAAAGTATTCAAATATCAAATATTACCTTTGTTGGAATTACCCTTTTAAACAATAATCCTGAGAATATTCAACATCAATGAACAAATAAAGAATGTATTACAAATAAACAAGTACAGTATATGTTTGAATATAATAAACCAGGGCCCTTGCAAACGGAATCGAATAACTATTTTCTCCTTCCTCTCTGTCACTTTTATTTACAATCTTACCCTTTATAATTCTCCTGTATCTACATACCTAGCTTAAAGGGATAGTTGAGTTCTGGTAAGAAGAGTACAGTTTTGGTGAAACTGAATTTTAGTAACCAAAACCTGTATTATTACTTACCAACTAATAGCTAAACCCCTCAATAAAAGTTCGGGAACTCAAGTTTGATTGATCATATCTCTCATATTTTTTAATTAGCATATTCGAAATTGGTGTCACTATAAAGCCTCATTATATACCTTTCAAACGGTGCATTATGTGTAGTGATTATGCAATTAGGGCGATTGCAGTAGCCCAGAGAATAGGGGGAGGCAGGAAGTGAAATGTCGCGAAATGGCTCAATGCATTTAATTTACGAGTGCATGACAGTGCTGACCATTTCTTAAAAGTTCACTTTCTATTGAATAATGCCACCCTTTCCATTCATCAAAATCATTGGAATTCGATACAATTTTAACGGAAATGATCTCTTCATTACGATGGAATATTAATCATAAGGATTATGCAAATGGGGTGGGTGCAGCTAACCGGAATATGGAGATGGGTCGAGTGTGAAATCAATTAAAAAGATATGGAGCGTTGTATTTTTTTTGGAGCTTTTGGGAGGACTTTTTAGCATTTCAAATAAATAATCATGATTCAAATTGATATAAACGGAAAGCCCAACGACTCTTCTGTAAGAAAATGTAAAATTTATAATGATTTTAATAAAGGGCGGCTGCACGGAGATTAATGTGGGGGAGCCTCAAAAGTGACCCATTTCAAAAGGTTCTGATTTCAAGGCACAACTGAGTCACTATTCATGCGTTTTCAATTGAATTCGTCTTATTCATGGCCAACTCATTCAAGTCAAATTAAGCCCGGCGCAGACAGATCCGACTCGACCCGATCCGACTGGTTTTCAGCCTGCTTAACTCAGTATTCGTTGCCTCAGGACTCCGGTTTTGCCTGTCAGGAGCCAGTCGGAGGTCATTTGAGGCCGATTCAACATGTTGAATCGGCAAAACCGTCTCTAGCAAAACCGTCTCTAGCCTGACTGAAAACTAGTCGGATCTGGTCGAGTCGGCTCTGTCTGCGCCGGCCTTTACACCCTCCACACAATGGTAAAAGACACCGACAACAAATCAGAGCGTTTTGAAATGTGTCACCTTTGAGGCTCCCCCCACATTCATCTCCCTGCAGCCGCCCTTTACAAAAATCATTATAAATTTCACATTTTCATACAGAAGAGTTGTTCGGCTTTCCGTTGATATCAATTTGAATCATGAATATTTCATTTGAAATGCTAAAAAATCCTCCCAAAAGCTCGACAAAAATGCAACACTCTGATCTGTTGTCAACTCCATATTTTTTGTCTGATTTCACACTCGACCCATCTCCATATTCCGGTTTGCTACGCACAACTCATTTGCCTAATCATTACGATCAATATGCCATCGTAATGAAAAGATAATTTCAATTAAAATGGTATCAAATTCCAATGATTTCGATGAATGGAAAGGGTGGCAGTATTCAATAGAAAGTGAACTTTCAAAAAACTGGTCAGCACAGTCATGCACTCGTAAATTAACTGCATTGAGCCATTTCGCGACATTTCACTTCCTGCCTCCCCCTATTCTCTGAGCTACTGCAATCGCCCCATTTACACAATCACTACACATAATGCACCATTTGAAAGGTATATAATGAGGCTTTATTGTGACACAAAGTTCGAATATGCTTATTAAAAAAATATGAGAGATAATTATGATCGATCAAACTTTTTTTTGAGGGGTTTAGAACCCTTAGAACGGAACACAAAATTACAAATGACTTCGTAAAGATCATGTTATCATTAAAAAAGAGCCGTTAACACGTAAAAGGACGCTCTCTAAACACTCATCGGTTTCAACCATTATGAATGAAATATTGTGATGTTCTGTTGAAATAATGCTTAGATAGAGAAATAACCATCAGCTATTTAAATACCTATTTTGTAACTTTTTGAAAAGAGGAAGCATTTAAAAATTATTGAATAATTGTGGGGCCCACATTTATTACAAATGGCTATGTTTATGGAAATTTCAGCCGTTTCTGAACCGATTTTGATAAAATAAAGTTTATTCTGTCATTAAAATATTGTGCTCTTTCAAATTTTACACTCAGTTTTTCATTATCTCACAAAAAATAATTGTATGTAGCGCCCTCTCTACTAAAACTCAACTATCCCTTTAACTTAATTCTTCCAGCTATCTTTGACATTACATTCTTTAGATAGTTTCCATCATACTTTTCCATTTTCATTCACTTTTCTTGGTTTCCTTGATCTTCTTCTTTTTTGCAGCTTCTTACATAATTGGCATCACTTTTGCTTTAGTTTATTTGTTTTTTGTCTATTTCAAGCTTCCCCCAATTCTTCATTGGTCATCTTTCCAATTCAGCCTTCTCATATTTTCTCTTTTCTACTACATACATACCATATGACGTCTTTATTATAGTACAGATTATATGTTCTTGATGTTTCTCCTTGTATTTCCCGTTTTCCAATGAATAGTTCTCTTCTCCTGCCTATTCTATTCTTATTGTCTGTATAATACTTACATTTTTTTTCCAAATCTGTATCTTATTTCTGTTTTTGTTTCCTGCCTTATTTGCTTTCCATGATAATTTTCTGCTCATTCTTCCAATGTTCTTTCACATCTATCTCATTGTTGTTGTATTTTTTAATGATAATACCCTTCCATTTTCTAATCTTAGCTATGTGGTCCCTACAACATACTGCATGTACCAATCTAATACAAATATCCTTGATCCCTCTAACCCCTGACCACTCACTAGGATTTATTTCAGCTAGAGTGGACAAGTCGTAAAATATAGTTGGGTTTACACTTCCTTTCATGCATGTTCCAGATGGTGTACTCTATTACTCTAAGTATTACGGTGTGTCCACACATAAACATTTCTCTTATTCTATACTTCTATTTTCTTCTTCTTTCCTCACAGCCATTTTCATAAATAGTCATCAATGACACCCAAGTATATTTTGATAATCATTGTATCACCGTGTGAATTAAAATATCACTGGTATAAAATGTGGAGTTAAACCAGTCACCATCATGGCATAATGTTTAAAACACATCATAAGTGTAAATCAAAAGTAAGGTTACTGTGCTGAGTTCATACACTAAACTCAAGTTTTCTATCTTATTCTGCTTTTGAAGACGCCCGCTAAAAAACTTACATATACAATGATGTTTAGATGACAGAATGACAGACTACTACTTTGCAAAACTGTAATAACTCTATAAAAATGATACTTGTTCCCATCAGCTGGCCAATGCATGTATAAAGAATACTCATTCTAAGACTCTGGGATTTTTTTTTGCAAAAAAGGGGGGAAAATAATAAGGTAATATTTAATTAGATACGACCATTTACTGAACATTACATTGCATTAATGCAAATTTGAAATAGGAAAGTGACTTAGATTGATAGAAGAACAAGGCTAGTTAGCTATGTCCAATTAAGAAGTATGCACTCAAAATGCAGTCACATATCGGTCACCATGATAAATAGGAGGAATTCTCTCACTCACTGTTACCCATACCAGAGAGGTCTTTCCCACCTCTCTGGGTATACCATTATATCATTGTAGTAATGTATATATGCACATGTGAAATTAATGGCCTGACTGCAAATTGTGGGGGTAGGGTAGGGGGGGGGGGGGGGGGGGGGGGTTGGTGGTCATTATTTTAGGAGTACTGGACTCAAAAGTAATAAATATGTCATATACTGGGGGTTTAAGCCACTTAACCCTTGGCCTCAGCACAGTGGGGAATGACCTCCAGCCAGATCAAATGACCATAGTTGATAGTCTCCAATCTAGTCTCTTTGTGTCGAATAGTCAACATACATACACATATCTCTATTAAAAGTTATGCAATAGTAATGAAGCAAAAATATTGATACTTTATACATCACTTAGATAATACCATTAATGAGAATGATATTATATTAATGACAAAATACACATTTTAAAACTTTATTAACATAAAAATATGATAGTTGCGCCTTGGTTGTAGACTATCAATTTTCAGTTCTAGAGTGATAACCAGAATAAAATTGATGACCTTAAGAGGGAGCTATTCAAATATATTGCATGTCAGACCAGCTTTAAATTTGATAGCATTATACGCACTATTACTATTTATCTTTAACTGTGTCATGGCCCTTTTCCCAGTCTTACTTTTTAAATTCCAACTGTTAATTATGTTAAACCTAAGTATAATGATGATATAAAGCGTTTTGTATGAAAATGTGAAATTTATTTTAATTTCAATAATTATGTTTCCGTGCATTTGCTGCATTGCATCGCGATTGAACGAGGATCTTCAAAATGTGGTGGATTTCTTGTCCCTGCCCCCCCCCCCCCCCCCCCCCCCCCTCTTGTTATGACTACGTCATTGTCTGTGTGTTGTAGCATAAACAAGGGCTGGGACAAACAACTTGATTAACATGATTAATATAAGCTCGTGGTTGTTTATCTAAATAATTAAAGGGACTTAGTAACATTGTCCAAATCCTCAAAATCCAATTCGAATTCTAGCGGTTCTCTCATACCTTGTTGTGTTTGTATTAACACAAAAAGCATGGGACAGGTTTCGGTTTTTCGAATTTACCTTTCGTTAAAAAAGATATTTACGATTGAAGTATTCAGATCTAAAACTATCCACTGGATCGTCGAAACCATGTGCAATGAGTTAGTGAACATCACTTTGCATTTTTGCTCATTACTCGGCCATATAACGTCAATTTAACTTGAAATGTTCACACAATACCCAATGGACATATCATATAACAGCAATATACATTGAATCAACCATTCATCACTTTTTGCACATGTCATCAAAGTTACTAGATCCCTTTAAGCAAATTATAAATAATACCAATCAGAAAGAAACATGCAAATCAGAGCTTTAGTAATATGAAGGCTTCATTTCCCTTCGCATGACAACAATAGAACGGAAATATACATTCTATTATGTGAACTTAATCATTTTGTATTGTATGAACGCCGCTTATCATATTTAATATCAATGCCAATTATAGCCTTAAAGGGGAAGGAAACCCTTTATCAAAATGTCCTTTTATAGCTATATCACGGTTTCTTATTCCGTGTTGCAAGCGCCTCAAACATCCGTGATATGTAATGGAAAGTTACACTCTCTTTTTAGTTCGTGTTTTTTTCCCCCAGAGCTAAACATCTGCAAACTTTTGACATTTAATTAAAATGTCAGGCGCGCAAAATACTACAAATCCATCGACAAACCATTGCGTACTAAAGATACAGCGTATAAAGGGAAGTTGTATTACTGGGTGTCATATCTTTGATTTCTTGGTGAATAGGCGGGGGAAAAAAGCATGTAAAGAAATACTCGAAGTAAAATAAAATAAAGTAAAAAAGAAGAAGAAGAAGAAATATATTACTGTGCGTACGTGGCGCGCGTGTGTGTGTGTTTGTAACACTCGTGTGTGTATGTATGCATGTGTACATGCGTTTTAAAAAGTGTGTGTGCGTTTGTGTTGGGGCGACGCCGAAAAATGCTCGCGATATATGTGATTAGCCGATTTTGCATCGGGGTCTCCACTTTTCATCTGGGCCGCTTTGCCTTTTATGCGACGTATCAGGAGGGCTCGAGGGATCGGGGCGTCTTCCACCTGTGCTCCGCGGCTATTTCGTTTCGGAAGGTGAGCGGGTCGCTGGCGTAACCACGGGGAGGAACAGCGGGGTAGCTCCCCCCCCCCCCCCCCCCCCCCCCTGTCTTTATTTGGAACGTTTGGCACTTTTGTTGTATGCAATTTAATTTAATGCATTAACTAACACAATCAAAATCGAAATATACAGAACATCTTATTTTGTTTCCATCATACACCCTAATGAGAATACACTTTAAATTCAACTTTTAATACAATAATAACAACACTAACCAATTCATTTTTTATTACAAAGTGAATACATTCAGCAGACCGACCATCATAAGAAGGGAGCTTGAGTCGACGGTGGCCGGACCTAGGTCCGAGACCACAAACTAGTGAGGACATTCCCTTAGACATCATGCCCCTGTTTTGCCCCCCCCCCCCCATCCCTTCATACGGGTTGAAGGTGGCTACGCCCCTGGGGCGAATCCCCTGTCTAGATTGTAACCGAAATCTTCCGACATGGAATTCGTGACCAGAATTTTTACCACCACTGCCTAAAAGCAAAAGAGAGGGCCTGAAACACGATACGTCCGATATTATCATTATTTTTGGAAAATGGCTTGTATTTGACCAACCGGATCGTGTGAAACATTGCATACTTATTATTATCTGGCACACATATCCCGTGAGTGAAAAGTTGTGTTATAAAAGAACACGGCAACACAAAATGTAAATCATTATTCAGTAGGCATAGCAGATACATGAATTATCTACACACAGAGGCATCCACAACGTACTGTCCTTATGTTATACTAACATATCCATTTTTGTAGACATGGGTCCCGTTGCAGAAAGAGATACAATCGATTGTAAGTTACAATTAAAGTCTGGTCATGTGTTCTGGATGCACGAATCTGATTGGTTGAAACGCGCAAAGTTGCTGACTTACAATCAATCGTAACTTACAATCGATTGTATCTCTTTCTGCAACGGGACCCTGGTCTTTCAAATAAGGGGACTTTGTTTTTAAATGGAAATATTCATTATTTCTTCTTCATCTGTTATTTTTATCGTTTGATTGTATAGATTTAAGCTTTTTTATGTTTTGTTTGGTTTACCTACGTATATCTGTTGATTTAATCTTATATGTACGATGTACGTAGCTTTGATTGTATTTGTTTTGTATGTGCATACATGCATACATGCAGGGTGCACCTGTAAAGCAGTTTCAACTGAAGTGTCCGATGCGCTGTATTTTTATTTAAAGAAAACAGTAATTAATATAATAAATAAATACGTTATTGGCGTGATTTGTGTCAAAGGGAACATTCGTATAATGCATTTCTAGAACGAACAGTTTCATAATATTTTTTTCCAACGAATGTATAACTTAGTTTTGATACAACCAATACGATTTGATACAAATATGAAACAAAATCAACTCGAATTGCTCTCGATAGTTATGCTTTTGATTTATTCATGTCATGCGCCTATGTACGCATTCAGCATAATAGTCAACGTAGTCAAATGAATTGATTCCCCATTTGGCCCGTTCCACCATAACACTTTATAAACAATAGTATCAATTTACAACACATTCGTGTTATTTACATGTCCGTTTTATAACATTCCGAAAACAAATTAAAAATAGTAAAATAAAAATAGCATTTAAAGGTATGAGTAAAAATAAATATAGGCAGCTTCATGTTTGAACAAAAAAACATTTATGAAAATGGCTAAAATACAGAAACACATGATTATTGTATTTAACATTGTTACGTCAACGATCTGCAAATTGGTACTTAAAGTGATGCCTGTAAAGTGTCTAACTCCACACATTTTTTTTCTTCAAATGTCCCTTTAGTATGAAGATAATTATCATTGAAATCTTTTATTTGAAAAGCGTTGGCAACGCTTTTCAAATAAAGTACAAATGTCGTAGCTGAACACGTCCGGCCAGCGCGCGTGGGAAACCTTCCCGACCTGACTGAACTTTGAGCCGAGCGCGCGCAAATTCCATGAATTCTGTACCGTCTGTAAACATACACGGGTGCGAATATCGTCAAACGGATGATTATTACTGCGACAAATCTACGGCAGGCCATCAGTATTCGGTGATAAAATATGATCTCAATATTCGTTTTTTTCACTAGGTAAACAGTGTTCGTTTTCTTTCAAACTTACACAAATCTTTCAATTGTATTTTACAATGATATTGATATAGGATTGAAGTCTCAAATGTCATTTTGTGCAATATCTGACACTTTACAGGTATCACTTTAAATTGTAATCATGTAAGTAATATAGGCAAGACACACAATACTTAAAGGGATCTAGTAACTTTGTTGACATGTGCAAAAAGTGATGAATGGTTGATGCAATGTATATTGTTGTTATCTCATATGTCCACAGGGTATTGTGTGAAAATTTCAAGTCAAATGGACATTGTATGGCCAAGTAATGAGCGAAAATGCAAAGTGATATTCAGTAACTCACTGCACTCACTTTGTACACGGAAGAAAAACTCGCCCGGAGTTTTTCTTATCTGAATACTTCAATCATACATATCTTTGTAACGAAAGGGAAATTTGAAAAACCGAAACATGTCCCATGATTTTATTGTTAATACGAATACAACAAGGTATAAGGGAACCGCTAGAATAAAAATTTTATTTTGAGGATTTGGACAATGTTACTAAGTCCCTTTAAATCTGCTATGTTTTGCGTACTTCCCCAACATGAGTACAATTTACTAGCCTGCAGAAAATTAATATTTAATTAAACGGCAGGTGAAACGAAACTAGTATTTTCTGTATCATGAATTACTTCTTTATAACAGTTTGCCTCACTGAAATTGCTAAAAATGCTTTAGTATTTGGATATAATTATTTTGTTGTGGCATATAATAGGTTGTAGGATTTTATATTAAAGGGATCTAGTAACTGTGTTGGAATGTGCAAAGAGTGATGAGTGGTTGATAAAATGTGTATTGTTGTTATCTGATATGTCCACTTAAAGTCAGGTAAGTAATGAGTTTGTAGTTGACGTTAAAGGTAGTTCAGATTCGTCAAATGAGATGCGCGGCGCCATCTTGCATACGCGTTGCGCACGATGCGTAATGCACCTTAGCTCAGTGTCATGCGGTGCGCGCAAACTAGCCCAGTTCAAAATGGCGACCCGCTATTTAGCATCCCCACGCTTGATGCCCTTTAAATTATATGGCCAAGTAATAAGCGAAAACGCAAATTAGTGATATTCGCCAACTCATTGCACTACTACGTTTGTACACATTTGTACATTTCCAGCGGATAATTACCCACGCCGATGAAATCGGCAGGGGGTTATGTAAAGGGTTCCGTATGTTTGTTTGTTTGTTTGTTTGTTTGTTTTTTTTTTTTTTTGTTTGTTTGTGTACAAGATAACTAGAGAACGGGTGAACGGATTTGCACCAAATTTTCAGGGAATGTTTGGATAGTAACATGGAAGAATCGATTAGATTTTGGTGATGATTGGTTGACCCCTGCAAATTCTGTGGAACCTTGAAGTTTGAGTATGTATTTAATTAGGCATCGTCATTCGGCGTTACATGGCGTGCGCGCATGGGCCATATTTTTGTACACGTAGTTTGCGCGATGTTTGGCTGTGGGCAATGCAACTTCGCTATTGCAAGGGTGGAGGGATATACTATTTTTCCAAATGTAATGCGGTCAAACAGCTGATTGAACCACGTAATATGCATGTGAAGTATACACAAGAGATGCTTGCGATGATTATAGATCCGGTTCGTGTTTTGAATCGAGAAACTCGACCAATTTCAACCTCCGTAAGTCATTTTTTGCCGCATTTTCGCAGTGAACTTTGTTGAAATCTCAAATTTTCGAGCAATCGGAAGTAGGGTGCACTTTGGAAACTTACATTTTTGGATGATTCAGGTGTTTTTATTGTCAATAATTTTGTACACTGCCTCGCCATGGGGCTGCCGCGCCGCAAGCAAGCGGCCTACACCCTGGCCTAGGCATTTTCACCAAATCGTGCCTAAAACGCGCTGGTTAGCCTGCGGTAAGCAAAACAGGGTTGAGGCCGACGAAGGGGTAGAACAGGGCTAATGGGAGGCGTGGGTATGCTGACTTTGTCGGCCTTCTAGTTACCAATGCGAATACTTCAATCGTAAATATCTTTCAAATTGGAAATTCGAAAAACCTAAACCTGTTCCGTAGTTCTATGGGTAAAATTACGAATACAACAAGGTATGAGAGAACAATTCGAGCGTATATTGAGATGGCTGTCGCCCCCCCAAAAAAAATGTTTGCCAGTTTCAGTTTCTGTTTCGTTTACATAGTCTTGCACTGAGTTCAAAAGATACATGTACGCACACATCTAAACTCTGATTCAGTACCATTGAATTGAATTGAATTGAATTTAATTGAATTGAATAAAGGTTTTTATTAAAAATTACATATTCGCAGCCTAAACCGAATACATCCAAATATAATGGTATAAATAAATAGATAAACGTGTCGAACAAAGTAAATACATTAATACAACACGCTATGAATGGTGTAAAA
This sequence comes from Echinarachnius parma, assembly GCA_037951105.1. NCBI lineage: Eukaryota > Metazoa > Echinodermata > Echinoidea > Clypeasteroida > Echinarachniidae > Echinarachnius > Echinarachnius parma. Next base: position 53,368 of record JBAMJV010004085.1, read on the forward strand.
CAAAAGTATATAATTATACAACATGCAAATCAAATTATGAATGATAATCATTAAGATGCGATCAAAATAGGGAATCGAACTGTTCTTACATCTATAACGCATATCGTAACAGCAAATGGTATACGCTGAACCGTATTAATATCGTCATATTTGTCTTATACTATGCCAATACGTCTCAAGATAAGAACCCGATTATCTAGACCTATTTTGATAGTAATGAACTTCCCCAAACTTCAAAGTGTTTTTCAAACCCCCTTGTTACGAATAAACCCATAGCGTATGCATTGCGCTACTCCTTTATCCTCACTTTGTTCGCCCAGTTCACGAATTATGTTGATAAGTGTACAACTATTTTGATTAGTATTCAAAGATAATGATTTTTCATCGGAAATCACTATTGTAATTATAATTCCTAATAAATATGTAGAGCGTTGGCACATAGTTTCTTTTTACAAATAACATTAACGAAAAACAAAAAACAAACAAGAAACCCAAAAAAGAAGGCCGACCGCAGTCGGAATGCGTAGGCTAGCATGACCTTTGCTCGTTCACGTTCTGGCCCATTCAGTGCAAATATTGCCCGCCCGACGAGCAGAAATATGACTGTGACGTCACGCAAAGTTTAATAATAATATGGAATATGGATGGAATCACCTGTGCGCAAATTAACATCCAGCAGCGGCGGAGAGAGGATCAAACCGGAAAGGGGGTGACGGATGGAGAGGAGGCTAACATTGTCTATAGAGTGGTGAAGTGTGATGTCATAAACATTTTTTTTCGAATTTTCAAATTTGGACTTCATTTTCAGAAAGAGCATAACAAATAATGTCCAAATACCGAAAATCAAAGGACAAGGGGTCGAAATTCCGCTGACCATAGGCTACGCCAGTGAAACCGTACCCATACTGAATCTGGAGGTGGGCAACATTCTCGAGCTCGGTTCGAAGATAACAGCACGAACCAAATGTACATAGAAAATGAAAAATACAAGTTTTTCGACATGTTCGATGCTGTAGACTCGTTATACAGTCGCGTTTAAAAAATTAATATCAGCGGTTGCGTCAGGGGAGCAAAGATTTGAGACTAAGTTATCGTATCGTTGGATATCTGGTGTATGTGTTGTATTGTTTGTATTACAACAAGGAGTTACAATGCACATCTGTAATTGAAGATACTGTTGATTCACATTATAGCTATGCAAATGGAAGCTTTGAGGCAAATATACCCCCCAACAAAAAACATATATATAAATATAAAATAAAAAAAAAATAAAAAAAATAGAAACAAATACATAAATATAAATGCATAAATAAATAAATAAAATAAAATAAAACAAAAAACTATACAAACAAACAAATATATACAATATAAATACAAACATAAATAAACCAAAACAAAAACATACATTTATGAAGACAAAAAAGCACAATGAAAACAAAATGCAATAAAGTAACAAAATAAAACGTGCACAATCAGTGACAATAGTACAAAATGCATTTCCCTGACTTGCGCCGCATGTCCACGTGCTAGCTAGTCACGAGAAGTTTATGAATACACTCTGGTCGAAATGGTATGTACGGTTTCTTTTTTTGTATTCTTGAAACGGATTAACGCGAGTAAAACATAATAGATTGTACGTCAATAATCATAATGTAAGGCTTCACTATTTATGTGTTCGTACCTAATAGGATTTGCCCTCTTTACTTAGAAAATCGCCCTTTGTGACAACGAATTTTGGTACTCATCCGCAAGTGCCTATTATCATGTTTTATTTGTATAACATAATAACGATCATTCTCATAAATTACGTTGTACATTTTCAACATACTTAGTGTACCTTATACTTATTTTAAGCTCATGATTTTCAACATCTCTGTTGTGACCTTGATGTTGCCTTTGTTTTGCAATTATTATTGGAGCTAGGATAAATCTGAGCAATTTCACAGGAGAAAACTCGGTAATGGTAGCCATAGGCGTACCCGGGGGGGGGGGGGGGGCTCAACACCCCCCCCCTTTTGATGAAAAAGGGGCTGTTTTGGGAGGTTCAACCCCCCCCCCCCCCCCTTACAAAATGTATGTGGTCTCGTGGCCACTTTTTAGTGGTCTCGACTATCATAACCAATGGTCTTGGCCCCCGAAATCCAAGTGGTCTCGCTCTTGGCCTCAACATTTGTTGACGGATCACGGTCTCGGCCTCGAAAATTGTTGAAGGATCTCGGACTCGGCTTAGAAAATCTTCACCGACACCCCCCCCCCCCCCCCTCAAAAATTCCTCACCGGCACCCCCCGCCCCCCTCGAAAAATCTCCATCGGCACCCCCCCCCCCCCCCAATCGAAAATATTTGACCGAAACCCCCCCTCAAAAATGTTGGTCGACGAAATAACCCCCCCCCCCCCCTTGAACAAAATCCTGGGTACGCCATTGATGGTAACACTACATGTTATGGGGTCCACTCGCTATGCATATATATGGACCGCTATTCATAGGGGTCAACTTGTCATAAGGGTCGTTATTCATAATTTGAAAAAGGAGTCACTATTCATAATGGTCGTTGTTCATAATAAGGGTTAATAATTCTTAAATTATTCAAATAAAATGAAGTATAATTGGAAGTATATTAATAATAATGAAGTACAATTAGATTTAAATGCACTGTCCGAGACACTCTGAAATGCTAACCCTCTGAATACTTGTACGAGTGTTATGTAATAGAATCTAAGGTCGCTATTCACTATTCCTTAACCTATTCATTATACGAAATCAGGGTCGCTCTTCATGAAGAAGGTCGCTATTCATAATGTAAGAAGAGGGTCGCTATACACAATACGAAATCAGGGTCGATATTCATATTATTAAACAATCAGGCTCGCCAACAAATTTTGCGGTCGAGGCCGAGACCGCTAGTAAAGTTGTGTAGACGGGGAGGGGGGTGTGCGTCCGAGACTACTGGTTTAGATGGTCGAGACCGATACAAAGTGGACCCGAGACCGACACAAAGTGGACCTTTCTGAATTGGGGGGGGGGGGGGGGGGGGGGTGGGGTCCGTACGCACCCAACTAACCCCCCCTGGCTACGGAACTTAACTCTAAGTTGGAGTTAGAATAAATTGATGGAAAGCCGTTATTTTCTTTGGACAAAAATGTAACATTTCTTTTAAAATGCAAACAATGTTGATTCAAATCATTGATATTTTCTATCATCAAGGGGATTTCATGTTCTTGATGTTAAATGTATACAAAGTCTAGCTTTTGAATATACTTTATTCCAAGGCTACACATGACTTCTCATAATGTTGTAAGTCCAACTTAGAGTTAAGTTCAACTTACGATTTTTGTGAACCCCCCCCCCCCCCCCCCCCCTCCCCCAGGGTATCTTATTTAGGAATACCACCTGTCCCGTTCGTTGTGTTAATCGCCACTTCAATATACGTTTTCATGAAAACCTATGTCATTCAGATATGATTTTGTTTTGATG